>CAUYQG010060599.1:0-17710 GCA_963574415.1 Tarsius wallacei | reverse complement strand
GGATTAAAGTGACCAGATTAGGACATCTGGAAAAACAAACTATTAAAATAAACAGAAAATAAATTAGTGAAAATAAGTAAATAGCCCTCTTCTTCACAGACATAGAAAAAACATTTCAAAGAATTAAATGTGGGATAGTATTATGCAGCCACAAAGAAGGACAAACATATGGACTTCACAGCAACTTGGATGGATTTAGAATTGATCATATTCAGTGATCTATCAGAAACAAAGAACAGAGTACCATATGTTTCACTCATAAGCAGACCTTGAACAATTATTATAATACTATAAGAAAGGGATTGGCAGTACTTGGAAATGGCCTGGGGGGGAAGGCAGGATTGGTAGTAGTGGGAAACTGCCGGGGGCGGGGGCGGGGGGAGAATACAACTCATCAGCAAGAGTATCTGCATAATGAACATTTGTATACCTAACCCTGAATTGTACCTCACATCTTCAAAATAAGAAAATTAAAGAAAAAAAACCAATATATGTAGCTAACACACTCTCAAATGAGATGGTTTAATTATAACAGTATACTCAGAAACACATGAAAGAAAATGTTGGCTGAAATATTTATTAATAAACAGCCTGTATTCTCATTAAAATCATTTCTAGACTGAGTGTTTTTTCAGCATTGTACCAAAAACAATGCGATAGACTGCCTGCAATTCTATGACCAAAATTTATTACTGAAAATTAAGTTGTGATGTTTAAACAAAGTGAACAGAAGTCTTGAGCGAAATGTATAATTCAACACTTCAGTATAATTATATATTTGAGTATTTATGTTAAATATGAATCATTAAAAAGGTGGCATAAGGATATATGTTTAACAAAAATAAAGAGACTCATAAAAAGCCTCATTTAGGCTATGACAACTTTATTCTTGAGGATACCCCCAGAAGGTGAGATTCTAGATTCTAGAGCCAAATCCTGTGAAGCTTCCAATCCACTTCCGTGTCATAACTTGAAACCCAGAGCTCTTTCTTTAAAGGATGATCTAAAGACTTCTATGTAAATATATATATGTGTATGTATATATATACATAAGATATACATACATATACTTATATATATATATAAAATAAAGGGGGAAGAAAAAATAATGCAAAGCAAAAAATGTTTTCTCAAAAACGTTAAAATAGTCCACATGTATTCCATATTTGGGGACATTTAAGATTCATTTGTTCATTGGGAAGCAGCAGCACTAAGAAACAAATCCACCTATAGGGGCTGGGAAAGGTCGAGTGAGTGGAAAATGGTATTTAATCAAATATGACAACCAAGAAGAGTTGGCAGTTCAGGCAAGAGTGGGTTTTCAGGGTATCAAACCATCATAATGGAAATGTTGCTGCTGATGTGTAGGCATGGTGATCAAGAGTTCAAAAGTCATGCCCATGATTTGAGGGTGACAGATCTCTACAGGGAGAAACCACTCAGTAAGGGTTAGGCTGGGGTTTGAGATAAGACATTTCACCTAGGTGAACCTTTAAGAATAAGGCAAACTAGTTTTAGAAGTATTAGGCAAGTTATATAGACAAGGGTCAGGCTCAGAGATGCAATGCAGAAGCAGCTCAGATACAACAGGTCTGGACTGGACTAAGTGCGAGGGCGATACACAAAAGTATCTTTATCTTCCTAGGTCTGGGAAAGGCTTCAATCTTTGTGTATTGAATCCTAAGGCTCACTTGAAAGAAGTGGTAAATCCCTAAGGTGAGAATCTAAGTAGAGGTTAACAATGTGCATTTAAATAACCTCAGATTAATTAAAGCACTGTTTCAAACACATGTATTTTATTAACAGATTTTCCCTTTGGAAAAATGACATGAAGAAACCATATTACCAAACTAGTTTCAAGGTTATGTGTCTGTGTATACATATATCATATATTTTTAACCTGTGTTTCCTCAGAAAACCACATATGTGATGGATTCATGTCAAGACACCAACAAAAAGACACAAATTCATTCTCTTTTAATCATTTTTCTGTAAACTAAAATTCATTAATGGACTACAAAAAGCAATGCTATTTCAGAATGAAATCCTTTATTGCAGGGGTTTTAGTGCACACAGTCTGATTCAAAGTATTTCATTTACTCATGGTCACTATGACAAAACTCAATAATCTGTATTCATTATATACAACAGCTCCTCAGTAGGCATGCTTAGCTTTGAACTCTTTGCTTGGTGTGAATATCACCAATCTGACAAGGTTGGCATTCAAACAGACATATCACAAGTGAATATTCTGCATATTTATTTCTGACAATATTGCTATTTTTATAATACTCTCAAAGTGATATTCTCTATTCAACAAACTTAGTGTAGATTTAATAGTGACCATTTCAGCCACTCTTTTTAGAATATAAAATTGGATCTATTTACAATAATAAAATATCTTAATTACTTCTCACTTTTAAGGCTATAAAGAAGTCTAACTCAAATTTATAAAAGAGATGAAATGTTCAACTTTCTGCAACAGTAAAAGGTATATAAAAATATACTAATTTTGTATGTAAAATCAGAAATAATTAATTTAAAGTAACTCATGTAAAGGCAATGTAAAGATTATCTTTCTTTTTACATTTAACTTATAATGTTACAATTTTATTTTTAAGAACTTCCAAATAAAATGTAAGTTCCAAAGGATAGAATGGTGCTGGTCCTATTCCATTTTACACCTAGGCCTTAGCATGGAGCCCAGCATATAGGCATGCCAAAATATATACATACTAAATCCAAGTAAATTCCATGTACTTATGACATATCAATTGATATATTTTTGTTTTCTAGGTCAACAGATGTTAAAAGCATAGCCATTGTCCTGAGGTAGTTTGTAAAACTTTATATATTTAAAGAACTTCTTTATACCTGAAAAGAATGAGAATGAGTGTTTCCATTACAGAATTAATAGTGACTTTCAGCATTATGTATTAGGTCCTACATGTTTTAAATTGGGTGATACTGTAATGAATGCTTTTAGAGATTAGCCTGAGATTCACAGCTAATATAGAGAGAAATTGGAGAGTTAGATGAGAAAAGAGGACCTTCATTGATCTATCAGATTTCTGAATGGAGAATTGATAATGCAATTAAAAGCTAGTTTAAATACCAATGAAGAGTAATAAAATTAGATAAAGCTATATTTTAAGAAAGTCCATTACTTCTAACAAGAGGGACTAAAAGAGAGGAAGATAAGGTAGAAGTTTTCTGTAGCAATGCAGGCCTGATATTTTAAGAAGATTAGCTGGGCAAGGTGGCTCATGCCTATAATTCTAGCACTTTGTGAGGGGGAGATGAGAGGATTGCCTCAGCCCAGGATTTCAAGATCAGCCGGGGCAACTTGGTGAGACCTCATCTCTACAATAAATCAAGAAAAATTAGCTAGGCGTGGTGGTGCATGCCTGTAGTTCCAGCTACTTGGAAGGCTGAGACAGAAGCTCCGCCTAAGACCAGCAGATTGAGGCTGCCGTGGCCGGGAGTGTGCTACTGCCCTCCAGCCTGGGCGATGGAGTGAGACTCCAATTCAGTAAAAATAATTAATAATGATACTCAATATCTGTCTGGGGAAGGGGAGACACCTCTTATCACCAAGGGTATCTGAATGAAGCATATTTGTATACCTGATCCTTAACTGTACCCCACAATATGATAATAAAAAATACTGATTAATAAAAAATAATAATACTAATAATTTTAGAAAGAAGTATTTTAAACTAATATGATGGTTAGAGAAATTTGTAAGTGCATAGATAGCTAAATGATATGTTTTACAGATGAAAACAATACCAAGTGAATATGGAAGGACCGGGGTCGGGGGAATTAAGACTATACCTAGTTTTCAAGAAGGAGATAGGTGATATTGAATATTCTGAGGACATCAGAATATCAGTTTTGGAGGAAGTGAGGCTATTCATTTGATTTTGGAGCTATAGGGATTTGACAGCTTTGTGATTCAGAGAATATTCGACAGGAATTATGAATACAGTACTGAAATTCAGATAAAGAAGATATGCAGAGATAAAACTACAGTTGTTAAAGACATAGTTATTAAAGAAAAAGCAAAATAAAAAAAATTGGGTGTCTTTTTCAAGACATTCCAAATGGAAATTAACTTGGTGGTTTTAAATATTAGTTAATAAGTAAACCATTTTTTATTTATATTACTGTCATAAAGTTTTAGATTTTACAAGCACAATGGTTTACAATCCTGTTGGTATTAATGATGACTTTTTAACATTATGCATGATGATACTTATTCTTTTTATGTGCACTGGCTTGAAAATATACTAATTAACTATAAATTACATGATTCCTTTACATGAATTTATATTAATCACTGCTGCTAGATAAATATAAAACACTCAGCATATATGTGAACATCTATGATGGAGAGAGATGTGGAATATAAGTTGAACTTTTTCCAGCCTATTTCAGCTATTGACATTTTCTTCTTAGCAACTCTTTAGAAGGACTTCTAATGCCCTAGGAATTATGTGTCCCTAAAAGCAATAACTTTACATTTTTAAGATTCTAGGGTTAAGAAGCAAGAGAATTGATTAAGGGATGTACGTGCCTAGGTAAAACCATCATTTCTCTTACTGTCAAACAAAATATTTGACCCTTTGAACTGGAGAGAAGCAGGGGATAAAGGGAGAATCAGGGACTGGGTATAGATAGTTTGAAGAAGAAGAATCAAAGATACAGTGTAACTATTGTTCCTTACCCTATGAAACTTGATGTGTTGGAACAAATTCAAATTTCCTTGAAAGTGTGAGAGAACAACTGAGTTATATCCTGTGTATTGAATGTGATCTTTACAAAAGGGACAAGCTGAGAGGGCCAGAGAAGGCTTTCAGATGCTTCCCACTATTAGTCAGTGTCATGGGAAGTTTTCTGTAAATTTCGTGTGGCCTCTATGTAGTGTGGGAAATTAAGATGAGAGAGATACTAAGTCTTCCCCAGAAAGTCTCCTGACTATGATAGAGGGATAAGCATTTAAAAGTTGGAGTGTGCTTGCAAGCCTGCAACTAGAAAAATGTATAGCTCAATCTTTTAAGACTGTCCCAGACAAGCAAAGGGGGAAGAAGTAAACCAGCAAAGGGAAAAGAAAACAATCACAAAACATCTGAGCTGAAAAAAACGATCAATAATAGAAAGTAGTTTTACTCTAAGAACAAGGAGTATTGTCATAAACAATTTGAGATTAGAAGCCTTTGATGATTTTTCTCCTTTCACCTATTTGTGGGCATTAGCTATGATGTTATACAATTAGTTGTTTCACTTTTTCCCTGATTTTCCAGCCTGTAGAGAGCTATGATGGATGGCTTATATCTCAAAGTATACAGAGAGAAGAACCTAGGCTTGAATGCTAATGCTTCAGAGTGTTCCCAGTGAGAGAGAAAGAAGGAATAAAAACAGTAATGAAGTCAGTGGCTTCTAAAGAAGGACTATTCATGACAGGCCATGTTCATACATGAGAAGAGAGGAAGGAATTTTAAGAAAGAAATATCTTAAATTCTTTTAATGTCATAGAATTGTTTTCAGACCTTAACTCACAAGGGTCTCACTTTTTAAACCTTTTTCCTATTGTAGAATGATTTTACTGTCTTTAAGCAATCTCACAGGCCATCTCTGGAAAGTTGATATTATTTGGAAATGCAGTAGCAATGCAATAGACACTTCTAATGCTCTGTCTGACACCACAGAAGGTAAAGGAGACACATATTCTATTGGATGTGGCAAAATCTAGGTCAAATGGTGACCTTTTAGAGAAACATCGCTGTACGAGGGCTAGCAGAAGACAATTTGCAAGGGATTAAGTAAGAAATAAATGTGAAAAGAAGAGACGAAATGGCTGAAGATCAAGAAAAGTACGTACAAAAAAAGTGTTTAGTAAAAGGGCAAGTGTTGAAAGGTTAACCTATATTAAATTTAGCTTAAAAAGGATAAACATATTGCTTGAAAACACTGGAGGTAGAGGAGGAGATCTGTTCATGAGTTTCTGTTAAACCTAAACTGCAGATTTATTTAATAAATGAAGGCTTTGATGCAGTTGTACCATTAGTATTAATTTTAAAAAAGTCCAGCTAACAGTTATAATCTATTCATAAGCATGAAGTAAATAATGCTTGGATATAATTAGTAAGAGAACATCAATACAAGAGAAAAATATTTTTAATCTACTAATAGGCCTGGAATAAATCATGGATTAGGTGTAATTACTGGGAAAATACTTGGATCATAGAACTAATTTGACAGCATGATTCTATTTAATTTACCTACCTATTTTAAATGAAAGCATGATGCTTCTGATATATTATATTGTCTCTTTGTTAAACAAGTATTTTGAGATAAGAATGAGAATACCATGAGCTAATAAAGAGCTTGTGCAGCATTATCCTAAAGAGTTCTGAGAATAGCCATCATGTCCCAACTTTAAATTAAATTTTATGTCATGTTATTAATTTATTTTAAATTAAATCTGTCTTTCTAATGGAAATAGATTTTTCTACAAGTTCTTCTGCAACATGTCAATTGTTCCAATGCTGACTGTTAATCTCCCAAGATGTCAATTGTTCCAATGCTGACTGTTATCATAACACAGTCTTGGATGCAATAAGCAGGAGTCATTGAAACTTGTTAGTCTTCTACGTTTTGATTTCCTTTTCATGATCACTTCCCTTCCACAGACTCTTATGGCACAGTTTTTCAGTATTATTGAATTCTGGGAATTAGTCTCCGTTCACATGTCTTTCTTTCATCTCTTTTTTATTCAAATGCCTAATTAATCTTTTTAAAACACATCTTTAATCATTTTACTCTTCTTTTAAAAAATTGTTACCATCTCTGAGCTTGTCCTTTGTTAGACTTTTTTGTTCTCTTCTAGGAGATGAAAAATTTTATTTTGTCACGCTGAACCCAAAGAGAATTCATATGCCCTACTACTGCGTGAATACACTTTTAACTCATTTATATGTTAACATTTATATGTTAATGTTAAATGCATTTTATGACTGTTTGAATCAAACTTTGGTTTAGGTCCTAGTAATACCAGCTACATGTGCAAAAAAAAAAAAAAAGACAAATATCCATGGAATTGGTCCTTACAGAGCTCACCAGTTTGGTGCGACAGCAGATGAGAAAAACAGTGATTCAAAAATATAATTCTGGAAAAAATGAAATAGTACAGAAAGGACAGGATAAGTTAACATTTTAGAACATTTTAAATGATAGATAATATTATAAGAAAGGGATTGTCAGTAGTGAGAAATTGCTGGTGGAAGGGGGAGGATTGGCAGTAGTGGGATTCTGCCAGGGGAGAGAGGGCACACGTCATCAACAAGGATATCTGCATAATGAACATTTATATACCTAACCCTGAATAGTACCCCGTATCTTCAAAATAAAACATTTAAAAAATAAATAAATGAGAGGTGGGCTGGTGGGTAGAGGTGAATTTGTTGATCTGAGAGGTTCCCAAGAAAATAAAATAGAAAAACAAAATTGTCAAACCATATAGTGTACTCAAAAAACTAATTACAACAGTTCAATACTGACAGTTGATAAAAAGCTACATGGGTATATATTTAGCTAATGGGAGGTTCTGATCGATTTTAAACAGAAAAGTACAATAAGAAAGTTTGCAATTTAGGAACATTGCTTTGAAAGCACGTGGAGAATGAATTGAGTATAATGAACCAATGCAAAGCTGACTAGATATAGGACAATCACAACAATAATATACAGGTATGAACAATGTAGGTCTGGACAAAGGAACCACGAGCACGATGGAGTTAAGGAGATAGATTTAAGTGAAAGCTCCATGACTTTTAAAATAAATATATTTTATATTTATAGTTTTAGGTTTACAGAAAAACCAAACAGAAAGTACAGTGAGTTTCTGTGCCATCCCAGTTTTTCCTACTATTCATATCATAAATTAATACTCAATGTTCTATCACAGAAACAAAGAACAGAGTATCACGTGTTTTCACTCATAAGTAGACCCTGAACATTTACCACAGTACTATAGGAAAGGCAATGGCAGTAGTGTGATACTACCAGGGTGGGGAGGGGGAGAACACAACAACAATAAGGGTACCTAATCTCTACCTAGGCAAAGTGGGGACCAAAGGGAGGCCCAAACTTTACCTGTCCACTTGTATATTGAATACTGAATTGTACTCCACATCTTTAAACTAAATATATATAAAAAATTAACATGGTACATGTGTTACAATTAATAAACCAAAATGTGTACATTATTAACTACAGTCATTAGGCATTACTCTCTGTGTTATTTAGTTGTAGGGAATGCAGAGCAATAGGAATACATAATGTGCTGTGTCTACCATTATAGTTGCAGTATCAAATGGAAGTCTCCCTGCCTTTAGTATCCACTATGCTTCACCCAGTCATCTCTTCCTTTTACTCTAACCCCCCAAATCTCAGACAACTACTGATGTTTTTACTGTTTGTATAGTTTTTCCTCTTTGATAATGTCATACAGTTGCAATCATACAACATATAGCCTTTTCAGATTACCTTCTTTCACCTAGTAGTATGATTTTAAGGTTCCTCTATGTTTTTTTGTGGCTTGATAGCTCATTTCTTTTAATTGTTGAATAATATTTAATTGGCTGGATATACTACAGCTTATCTCTTCAACTATTGTGGGATATCTAGGTTGTTTCCAAGTTTTGGCAAAAATAAAGCTGCTCACTATTCACATTAACAAAATCATGAAACAACTTAAGTGCCTACCAATAACTGACTAAAGAAAGCAAGTGTGGTATATTTACACCATGGAATATCACATAACAATAAAAAGGAATAAAATCATGTCTTTTGCATCAACATAGATGGAGCTGTAGATCATCATCCTAAGTGAACTGACTCAAAAAACACAAAACCAAACATCACATGTTCTCATACATATGTGGTGACTAAATGGTTATAAAGATGGAATAACAGACACTGGGGACACCAGTAATGGAAGAGATTTGCAAGGGATTAGAATTCAGAAGTTACCTAAGGGATGCTGTATTCGCTGTCTGGGAAATGGACCACCTGAGACCCAATCCCCACAACTACATATGTCCATAAAATAAACAAGTATGTGTACCCCTAAATCTGAAATAAAAAATTGACAAAATAGGAAAAAGTTTAATGTTCAAAAATAAAAACAAAGCTGCTATAAACATTTGTGTTGACATAATTTTTAAAAACCTATTTTCACAAGTACCAAAGCACATGAATGCTTGATCATTTGGTAAGGGTTTATTTAGCTTTGTAAGAAATTGTCAAATTGTCTTTTAGAGTGGATATACCATTTTGTATCCCCAACAACGACTGATAGTTTCTGTGGCTCCACAACATTGTTAGCATTTGGTGTTGTTGTCAATTCCTGGATATCAGTAATTCTAATAGACGTGTAGTAGAAATGCCTCATTGTTGTTTTAATGTGTAATTATCTAATAAAATATGATGTCTGAATTTCTTTTCACATACTTAGTTTCCATTTGAATGAATTGTCTGTTCAGAGTTTTGTTCACTTTTTAATTGAGTTACTTGTTTTCTTATTGTTGTGTTTTAAGAGTTATTTGTATATTTGAGATAAAAATCTTTTATCAAAAATGTGTTCTGCAAATATTTTCTCTTAGCCTGTAGCTTATCTTTCCCTTATTTTAACAATGTCTTTCTTGAAATAGAGGTTTTAAATTTTAATGAAATCCTACTTATCAAATTTTTTTCTTTCATGAATTGTGTTTTTTGATGATGTGCCTAAATGCTGCTTGCCCTCATTAAGAAAAAAATGTAGATATACTTAATGGCATTAAATTGCACACTTAAACATGTTTAACATGATAACTTTTATGTTATGTACATTTTACCATGCACAGACACAAAAATTCATCACCAACCAGAAAATCACCTAGATTTTTTCCTATGCTATGTTCTAGAATTTTCCTAATATTTCATTTTTATAGTTAGGTCTGTGGTCCGTTTTGAGTTAATTTTTAAGAAGGATGTACTGTCAGTGACTAGGTTCATTTTCTTGCATGTGGATCCTAATTGTTCCTGCAACATTTGTTGAAAAGGTTATCTTTTCTCTATTGACTTGCCTTTGCTCCTTTGTCAAAGATAAGTTGAATCTATTTATGTGGGCCTATTTCTGGGCTTTCTGTTTTGCTTAGTTGATCTATTTATGTCTCTTCTTTTGCCAATACCACACTGTCTTGATTACTGTGGCTTTATATTAAGTGTTGAAGTTGGATACTGATAGTCTCCCAACTTTCTTCTTTTGATTTAATTTTGTGTTTGCTATTCTGGTTCTTTTGCCCTTTTCTACAAACTTTAGAATCAATTTGTCAATAAAAATATGCTAACTTGTTGGGATTTTGATTAAGATTCTGTTAGGTCTATGGATCTAGTTGGAAAGAACTGACATCTTAATATTGAGCCTTCAAAGTGCTTATTTTAAGTGAAGAGTAAAGATAAATGAATTCAGGATTACTTCCACATCTTGGATTAAGACATCTAGGTGGGTCTTGTTCCTGAATTGGGCATAAAGGGAAATACAGGTCTTGAAGTGATGATGATAAATTAGATATTATATATTTAGAATTTGCATTGTTACAGAGCAACCCCATAGATACAATCATCTTGCAACTGAATAAAGGGATCTGAAATAAAGGCGTTTGAACTGGATATAAAGATTCAGGGATTTTCAATATACATATAAGTAATTCCTTGGGTATGCATGATTTTGCTTGCGTAGAAAATAGATGTGAGAAGAGAAGATGTTAGAAAATATAAAAATGTAAAGGTGAGTAGAAAGAAAATTACTCTGGAAGGAGCTACAGTGAACAAAACAATCCACAGCAGAAAAGTTTGTTTTTGCTAGAAGGCGAAAAATTCCAAAAAGCAACTTGTCAGTGTGCTAGATTAGAATAGCATAAAGAGTAAAGATGCAAAGGTAGACCAGATTTCATGGATATAAAATAATAGAGACATAAATATGGACAATTGTAGTAAAAAAATGCTTAACTTGAGTGAGAGCTATATAATTAAAGGGAAATTATAAGAGAACTAAAAACATTTAAAACAAAATTATTATCAACACCATCACCATTGTCCTCAATACCATCCTTGTCATCATCATCATTATTTAGCTGGGAAAAATTGGAGTATATTTATATTTTGAGGGCAAAGAACTTGTCCAAGACTGGAAGATGAAAATAGGATACAGGAAACATATTTTCTCAAAGTAATGAAAAGGAACTTACTTCCAAACATAAGTGCAGAAATTAACCTTAAAGGGGACAAAAGATACTTTTCTCTCAAGCAATTAATGAATAAACAGAGAAGTGGTTGAAGAATAGCAGCAGTTTTCATAGTTGGATCCTAGTAAAAAAAAAAATATATATATATATATATATATATGTATGTATGTATATATAATACCCAATATTCATTTGATTTAAGCTAATAAAAATACTTCTTAATCTGAACACATGTTGAGAAAAATATTTGACTTATCTTCAATAGTTTTTAAAGTCCCTCCAAAATTTAGCATTACTTACTGGAGGTAAGCGTGGGAGATTTTCCACTCATTTTCCCTAAAATATGGAGATGAAATTGAGATATAGTTCAAAGAAACAGTTTACCAGATTCATTCTCATTACTGAAAGTAATGGCAATGCAGAGATATCAAACATTGTAGCAAATTTGTATTTCTCAGCAGAGTTTTCACAGATCTCAGATAGATGGATAGGCAAGACATAAATCTGTTACTTGAATAAAATCTGGTAATGCTGATTACTGATTTCAATATTTCTTATTGATACTCTGCTGTCTGTCAGTCAGAATTCAATTATAGAATGTTTAATGCACAGAATTGGTCACATATATGTAAAAGGTCTAAACAAGCAGAAAATAGAACAGAGAAATACTCCAGATTTAATTGCATCAGTGAACAAGTAATCCTGTCATTCTATCAGTATCTTATTCTTTTGGGGAGACTACTAGAGACATATTTTTAACCGGCTTAGTTTTTGGTGTCCTGCAAGTTTTCCCACCCCAGGGAGATGCACCATATTAAGATCCCACATAAGTAAGATGACACCTGTATAGGGTATTGTAGGAGACAAGGTCATATAGTAGAGAAGATGAAGACATCTTGACCCCAGATGCACTTTCAAGCAGATATATTTAGAAAAAAGATTGTGTATGGAAGCTGAGGATCTGAACATTTATTCCTATAAAAATTTAATCCTGTCCTCCTTGGAAAGTTCTTGTGAACTTCTCCATGTATACCTCGCTTTGAAAAACTGCTGTTATAGATGAATTTTTTAAATGTTTACAAGAGAATCAAAATTTACAAAGTGTGCTAAACATTAAAAAAAATTGTTTCTATAATGATTTAAGCTTGTTCTGAATTCGCCTCTGCTTAAATCTCAAAGTTCCACCCCAAACTTGGGTCTGGAAATGAGAGGTGGTTTGATTTCTCTTCTAATTTCTATTTTTTTAAAATAATCTCACTTGATAATAATTTATTAGTAACAATAAAAGCAAATTTTTTGAGACACAGAACAGGCACTAATTTCCTTATTCTAGGAGTTTATTTGTTCTATTCTTGAAATTTAAATGCCACATAACGATTGACTGAAAGATCCAATCAACCAGTGACTGTACTATCTCAAAAATATTATTTTTCTCACCTAATTTATGGACAGAATGGAAATATTTATTTCTCACGTGATTTGGCTTTTCAAATATCATCATTCTGCCTTGCATAATAGTGTCAAATACCCATAAAATATATTATGAGATTAGAGAAAATAAATTACATTGCAGATGTGAAATTGCTTTAAACTACCCTTATAATTTTTAAGCACTCAATAAACATTATGATGAAAAGAAGTTAAATGATCTGAAAGGCATTACTAACATGTAATTTTTTTTTACTAGAGGATTTTTTTCAATGTGTGTTTATTGAAGTATAAACATACAAACAGAAATGTGTACAAATCATAAGTATAAAAATATTTACTATAAATATAGATTCACTTTTCAAACTTGAGAAAAATATCAGGAGAAATAATAGTAAACTGTTCTAAGGAACCTGATCTACCTTCTTCCCACTTGACCCCTGAACATGCTGTACAGAACTCCAACTCTATGATCATTCTGGAATAAAATACTAAATCTCCATTTTAAGCACGTTACAATTTGGAACTTCATTTTAGCTGCACTAGTTACGGAACACTGATAAATTCTAATCATGGTAAGATTTTCTTTCTATTTATACTTATTAAACTGTTAACATAAGCTCTTTATCCTAGGAAATAATAGGTTAAAAAAATCTGAAACTCATGTGTATTTTTTCAAGCTGTTAGTGTTCTAATTGTTGTAAGTCTAACAGATACTAAGATATTTGTTATCTTTTTATTTTCCTAAACTTCTTCATAGTTCTTGGACTAGAAAGACATTTGGTTGCATTAAGAAATTGTGCATATTTAAATATGATAAAACTCTAAGAAAATTGTATATGACCATTAGTAAGAAATCATCATTTTGTGCAGTGCTCTATTATCAACATGTTCAATTTCTGAAGGGAAAATCATGCTTTTGCCTTATTATAGTCAACATTATTAGTGAGTTTTAATTAAGCATTTATTAAATGTGAATGGAAAGGTTGTTGTTTTTGTTGTTGTTTTATTGAGACAAAAAGTAAAGAATGTGACTCCTTAATAAGGTATTTGTATTGTCTATGGTTCAAAATGTTTATAATTTATGACAAGAATGATTATTCAAAACCTTCTATTACTGTCTTAATTGAAAGACCTGGAAAACACAAAGTTGTTTGATTATAACTTTGTATTCTGCATCTCCTGCCTCAAATAAAGTCACAAAAGAGTGGGTTTCCACTCTATACTTGACCTTTTGAAACTCATATAGGATGTTCTGAATCCTCATCAACGCTGTTTTAAAGTAAATTACCTACAACTGTTTCTTGTATAATTTTGAAAAATAATAAAATCAGTTGGATCTAACATTAATTTTAAAGTTTAAAATAATATTAAACTTTAGTTAGAGATAATAAAGCCTTTCTCACCAATAGGTGAGAAAGTATTTTATAGTGTCAAGATTTCATTTTCATGAAGGTCAGTAACATATACCTATAGGCTTTATTTCTAGTTTATTTGCCAGAATATTTCTTTACCTATCTTTCTTCTAACAACTAAATTTGGGAGTAATAACTGGTAGATATTTTTGTTCCCCCAAGACTTTTAAATGGACTGGAGTCTACTAGAGTACTATATTGCAAGTTGAATAATGGTTTCAAAGATATAAAAGCCTAATCTATATATTAAATTAAGAATATTTAAATGGAAATATTATCCTGATAATTAGAGTAGGCCCTAAGTGCAATCACATGTATCTTTATTAGAAGAAGGTGGAGGGAGATTTGACTATACAGAGAGGAGAAGTACCCGAGAAGATGAAGCTGAGAGAGATTGGAAGGTGCTAACCTTGAAGATTGAGTGATGTACCATAAACCAAGGAATTCTAACAGCCACCAAAAGCTGAAAGATACAGTGGACAGATTCTCTACTAAAGTTTCCAGAGGGAATATGGCCTACCTGGCAATTTTATTTTGGTCCAGTTATACTGATTTCAGTCTTCTGGACTCCAGAAATACAATAGAATAAAATTAGTTTGTTTTGTGCCTCCTAAATTTTGGTAATCTTTTATAGCAGCTATAGGAATTTAATATAAGCACCATGTATCATTTACAGAGAAACATATAACATGAAAACAACTATGTTAACTTAAGCCAATATAATACTTATATGTTGCTTTTAAATTGAATATTACTCAAATAAGAATATTTTCCAATTTCATCTTTTAAAAACACTGCATTCTGCATTGCTATGCTTATTTCCTATCAATGATTAACTAACTGGTTGTACTTAAAAAAAAATATTATAAAGATGTAGGGTACATTTCAGGGTTAGGTACATAAACATTGATCATACAGGTACTCTTGTTGATGAGGTATGCTCCTCCCTCCCCTAGCAGTTTCCCTCAACTGCATCCCACCCCCCTCCCCTGACAGTTTCCTACTACTGCCAATCACTTTCTTATAGCATTATAATTGTTCAAGGTCCGTTTATGAGTGAGAACATATGGAACTCTATTCTTTGTTTCTGTGATAAATCACTGAGTACGATCAACTCCAAATTCATCCAAGTTGCTGCAAAGTCCACATATTTGTCCTTCCTTATGGCAATATTCCATCATGTATATGTACCACATTTCTTTTATCCAGTCCAGCTTTAATGGGCAACACAGTTGGTTCCATGTTTTTGCTATTGTGAATAGAGCTGCAACAAACATACGTGTGCAGTTATCTTTTTTGTAGAATGATTTGAGTTCTTCCAGATATATTCCCAACAGGGGAATTGCTGGGTTATATGGAAGGTCAATTTCTAGTTCTTTCAGGAATTGCCACACTGTCTTCCAAAGAGGCTGCACAAGTTTGCGTTCCCACCAGCAGTGTAGAAGCAGTACTTTTTCTCCACATCTTCACCAGCATCTGTTGTTATTTGTTTTATTAATGATGGTCATTCTTACAGGTGTTAGGTGGTATCTCAATGTGGTTTTGATTTGCATTTCTCTGATGATGAGTGAGGTTGAGCACTTTTTCATGTGTCTGTTGGCCGCCTGCATATCTTCTTTCGAGAAATGTCTGTTCATGTCTTTTGCCCACTTTTTAAAGGGGCTGTTTGTTTTATTCCTTTCGGCGCGTTTGAGTTCCTTGTAGATCCTAGATGTTAGGCCTTTGTTGGATAAACAGTTGGCAAATATATTTTCCCATTCTGTGGGCTGTCTCCCTGTCTCTTGATGGTTTCTTTTGTTTTGCAGAAGCTCGTTAATTTGAAGAGGTTCCACTTGTCTATCTTATTTCTTAAGGTATTGGGCTTTAGGGTTCTGAATAAGAATTGGTTCCCAGTTCCAATTTTCATAAGGGTGTCTCCAGTATTTTCTAAAATTCTTTTAGTTTGGGGTTTTACATTCAGGTCTTTGATCCATTTAGAGTTACTTTTTGTGTATGGTGATAGGTAGGGATCCTGTTTCAATCTTCTGCATGTGGTCAGCCAGTTTTCCCAGCATCATTTACTGAATAGGTTCTCCTCTCCCGAGTGAAGTTGTTGGAGGCTTTGTCAATGATAAGTTGGTTGAGGAATTGAGGCTTTCCTTCAGGAATATCTACCCTGTTCCACTGGTCTATGTGACTGTTCTTGTACCAATACCAGGCTGTATTGGTTACTGTAGCAGCCTTATAGTAAAGTTTGATGTCTGCAAGTGTGATACCTCCTGCTTTGTTTCTTGTGGTAAGGATTGTTTTAGCTATTCGTGGTTATTTATGTTTCCATATGAATTTCTGTATTGTCATTTCCAGGTGTGAGAAGAATGATGTTGGTAGCTTAATGGATATTGCATTGAATCTGTAGATTGCCTTTGGTAGGATGGACATCTTAACAATGTTGATTCTTCATATCCATGAGCATGAGCTATTTGTCCATTTGTTTGTGTCTTCTTGGATTTCTTTAAGCAGTGTTTTGTAATTTTCATTGTAAAGGTCTTTTACTTCTCTTGTTAGGAAGATGCTGAGGTATTTCTTTTTTTTTTTTTTTTTTTTTTGGTGTGGCCATTGTGAATGGGATTGTGCTTTTTATTTGAATATCTGCCTGCTTGCTGTTGGTGTAAAGGAATGCAACTGTCTTTTGCACATTTATTTTGTACCATGAGACTTTCCCAATGTCCTTTATCAGTGCAAGCTGATTTTTGACAGATTCTCTTGGATTTTCAAGGTATAGGAACAAAGAGGGATAACTTCACTTCCTCTTTTTCTATTTGGCTACCCCTGACTTTCTTATCTTGTCTAATAGCCTGGGCTAGGGCTTCCAACACAATATTAAACAAGAGAGGAGAGAGTGGGCAGCCTTGTCTTGTTCCAGTTTTCAAGGGAAATAATTTTAGTTTCTGTCCATTTAGCAATATGTTAGCTGTAGGTTTGTCATAGACGGCACTTACTACTTTGATGTATGTTCCTTCTATACCTAGGTGCTTGAGGGCTTTTATCAAGAAATCATGCTGGATTTTATCAAAGGCTTTTTCTGCATCTGATGAGATGATCATGTGGTTCTTGTTTTTTACATCTGTTGATGTATTTAGTGACATTTATGATCTTGTGAATGTTGAACCAGCCCTGCATCCTGGGGATGAAATCTACTTGGTCATGGTGGATGATTTTTGAGATGTGTTTTTGCATCCGATTTGCTAGAAACTTGTTGAGAATGTTTGCATCTATGTTCATAAGAGACATTGGCTTGTAGTTCTCTTTCTTTGTTGGATCTTCACCCAGTTTGGGTATCACTTAATGTTAGCTTCGTAAAATGATTTGGGGAGAATTTCATCTTTCTCAATTGCCTGGAATACTTTCAATAGGATTGGTATCAGCTCCTCCTTGTACATTTTGTAGAATTCTGCTGGGAAGCCATCCGGTCCAGGGCTTTTGTTTGTAGGTAGTTTTCGTATGACAGAGTAAATTTCCTGGGTTGTTATTGGTCTATTTAGTGTCTCAATGAGTTCTTGTTTTAACCTGGGGAGGTTGTGTGATGTCAGAAAGTCC
>CAUYQG010060595.1:0-14253 GCA_963574415.1 Tarsius wallacei | reverse complement strand
GGTCACTTGCTCTCGAACCCTCACTTAGTCAGTCTTTCTCAGCATTTTCTTCCCTGGAAGGGTTTGGTTGATTTTTTAAAAATGGTACTCAGCTTCTGTGTCCTGGGAATCGCTAAGGCCCTAGTCCAGCAGCTGTGGCACGAGTCACTGCACCAGGAGAGCCCTGGTTGCTAGCTCTACAGCCAGATGATTATATGCCTTGGGGAAGACCTTTTAGCAATGAATCTTCTGGGTAATATTTGGGTTTCTTGTATCTGGATATTTAGATCTCTGGCAAGGCCAGGAAAATTTTCCTTCCTTATTCCCTCAAATAGGTTTTCCAAACCTGTTTGCTTTCTCTTTGTATTCAGGAACACCTATGATTTTTAAAGTTTGCATGTTTTATGTAACCCCACATTTCTTGGAGACTTTGTTCCATTCTCT
This sequence comes from Tarsius wallacei, assembly GCA_963574415.1. Lineage (NCBI taxonomy): Eukaryota > Metazoa > Chordata > Mammalia > Primates > Tarsiidae > Tarsius > Tarsius wallacei. Next base: position 13,830 of record CAUYQG010060595.1, on the reverse strand, counting down.
TGATTCTTTTCTCTTTATTGCTATGTGATTGGGTTAATTAAAAAACCTTGTCTTCAAGCTCTGAGAGCTTTTCTTCTGCTTGTATTAGTCTACTGTCAAAACATTTCATTGCATTTTGTACTTCCCTAAATGCTTCTTTCACTTCCAGAATTTCAGCTTATTTGTTGTTTTAAGGTGCTTTTTCAAGAATTATTTATCCATGTCCTGAATATTTTTTAAAAATCTCATGTTTATTTTCAGTTTTATCCTAAAATTTATTGACCAATGTTACCACTAACCTTTTGAATTATATGTCTGGAATTGCAAAAATTTCACTTTGGTTAAGGTTTGTTTCTGAAAAGCTGATGTGACCTTTGGGGGTTTTGGAGAACTCTGTTTTATTGTTAGAATTATTTTTCTGGCTCCTTCTCATGTGAGAAGATAATTTCTTCTTATTTAAGGTTGGTAGAGGGTCGATGTAAGCACCGTAGGGTTCTCTTGTTTATATATAGCCTTGATATGGTGGGTTTCTCAAGTGCCAAATGTGGCAGCCCTGTTTTGTATTTGCACTGGTTCATGGCATCCTGAGTGCCCAGAGTGACTTGGAAAGTGTTGTTAGTTGATGCTTGGGATTAGGCCTTCCCCAAAGTGAGATACTGAATCTGGAGTTGTTGGCTGTACTATTGACCTCTGACCAGGAGATGATACTTGTGGGGGAAAGCCAGCTGTGATGGGGGCTGTAGGGTTTCTTCTTGGTGAGTGTTTCTCCGAGGAAGTGCCCAGACAGCCTTCTGGGTAGTTCAGGGAAAAAGGAGATGAAGCACCTTACAAATGTGCGCTCTCAGCTGCCCCAGTGGGGATTAGGAGGAAGTCCCAGGCCACTGGGGTAATGCTGTTGTGCAGAACAGGCCCAGAAGAGTTCACAAAGGGAGTGAGAGGTTGCTATGGCAATGTGTCCCACCCAGCTCCCACCTTGGCCTCAGGTAATCTGCGATCTGAATGTCAAGATGCAACTGATCTTAGGGCCTTAGGTGTTCTCAGGCATCCTGCCAAGCCAGGAATTATCTGCACCTATGGATTTTGGGGCTCGGTCCTTCCCAAGCTGGCTGGAAAGCAGCCATTCCACCCTGCAAGGGTTGAGTCCTGGGAAGTGGTGGCTGGTGCTGCTCAAGGCTTCTATGCCTGCACCCCTCCATGGAAGAGCACAGCTGTGGGGAGGGAAGTTTCCTATGAGGGGCTGGGGTCCCAGAGGGCTCAGGGAGCTCTGTAACTTTGTAGCAAGAGCACAGAACTCCCGATTTCCCATCACTCACCTTTCCTACTGTGTCTGGTGGCTCTGGTGGACTGTGGTGGTGCAGGCAAAGTTCTAACGAGCTCAGGTTGGTGAATTATTTTCTTCTTCTTTTCTTTAAGTGGTTATTATCACTCCTTTGGAGACATGTGGGGTGTGCTGCTGGAGCCATTCCTCTCTGGGTGCTGGGAAAACTCTATTTTGGTTTGCTCTGTGGACAAAACTCACTCTAGCTGCTTCATGTCAGACATCTTAATCCAGAAAGCTGCATCATATTTTAGAACTAGAAGAAAATAAAAAATGCAAAAGTGTTTTAGTTGCTCCAAATCCTCACTCACCTTTGCTATTGTCATGTGCATCTGTTTCATATTAGTGTCCTCATAATATAGTTATAGTATACAATATAGCATATGGTATTATTTTATTGTGTTTTTAATGTGCATTTTCTCAATGATTAATTATATTGAGCATGTTTGGGCATTTGAATATACTTCTTTAAGAAGTAGCTTTTCATCATGTTTTTTGTCCATTTCTCTATTAGATTGTCTTCATTGATTTTGCTATAATTTGGAATATGCATGTGTATTAACACATATCAATGTATATTTTTAATATATGCATATTCCATTACACCTTTTTAAAAATCTTATTGGTGTATTTTTATAAACCTAGAGAATTTTAAAATTAACAAAGTCTAATAGGTATTTTTTTAATTTTTCTTTTATGATCAGTATACGTGTTCAGTTTAAAAAATCTTTACAAGTTCCAAAGTTACTGTAGTTTTTTCTTCTAAGACTTTAATGCTTTACCTTGCACATTTGAAATTAAATTCATTTGGAATTGTGTTTTGATGTATGATGCAAAATAGGGTTCAAGGTTACTTTTTTCCCCCATATGAGCATACAACTTATCTAGTACCATTTATTGAACAAAAAAGCAATCTTTTCCCTACTACCCTGCAATACCACTTATAGCACAAGTTGCATGGCCATATGTGTGTGTATTTGTTTTTGTATTTTCTATTCTGTTCCAGTAATATTTCTCTCAAAACTTTCCCTAACACCACACTGTCTTATTACTGTAGAAGTATATCTTGATATAGGTAGAGAAATCCTCCAATTTTTCTCTTCTTCAAGAGTGACAATTATTCTTGGCTCTTTGACTTTCTGTATAAATTTTAAAATCAGTTTATCATAGAACACATATAAGAATTTTGATTGGAAATTGCCGGAGTCTTGCTCCCGCTGGGTCTGGGGTTTCCTGAAGGAGAGACGGAGTAGGAAACGAAAAGATACAGTTGGACACCTAATTATCCCTCAGAAGTTACCACCATCTAGTGGTCTTAGAAGCAACGAACAAGCCAAGAACAATATCTACTTTCAGTTTTTTTGTTAAAGCCAAGAATGATAGTTTTAGTCCAAAGTCCCAAATTATAGTCCTTAAAATGTTTCAAGAAAGTTTCCAGACGCACACTTCTCCACGTATCAGGAGTTTTCCCTGGGACTTCTATGACCTTCAAAGCTTTGCAATTGCCTTTCTTGTCCAGGTGTCTTCGTTACTCTTCTCTTATCGTGCAGTGTTCATTTCTAAAGAAAACTCAAAAGAAGCTTTTAATAATGTTTCCCAGGCCCCCAAGGTTGCTTTCTGTATTTAGTTAATTTATCATAAAATATCTAATTAGTATATTATGAATTCAGTGAAAACCTATTCTATATACATTAAATTAAAATTTTAACTATTGAGTTAAGTAAAAACCTTAATGATTAACCTTCATCCTAAGTCTGTGAAAACAGGGTTATAAATCACCTACAGAACTCCTAGATAAGTGTTAGAACTTATAGTGAATTCATAATAAACTCACCATAAACTTGTGCTTCTAAAAAACCTTATGTCTAAACACTAAACTACATAATTCTAAATCAAATAAGGAGTGAATATACTTATATCATTTTTTACTCAAGCAATATCTAGTAACTTATAACCAAGTGAGAGAAAGTATTCTTGATGTGCTTCAGAGTTTAACCATTGCATATGTTAGAAAAGGCCAAACAGCATGGTGGGAAATAGAAAAATGAACAATGACATCCTTGACAGCTGTGAGTACTTCGCATAGATATGCTATTTTCTTCTTCCATGACTGCACAGAATTCTTCAGCCGCATCAAACAGCAAAGGCAGAAGACAGAAGGGCCTTAGCTTCCCGGACTTGCCCTGTGGCCTGGGGTCTTCGGCCCACTAGGACCCTGTCAATCAGGTGGGCCTCCAAGGCTGGCTCCCAACAGGAAACACATGGAATCAAAAAAACATTAGACCAGAACTAATTTTTTTAAAATATAAAATATTGTATTTTCTTAATCATTAGCTTTGTTTAGTGATTAATTTATTTAGGTCTTGAAATTTTCTCAGTAATTTTTATAGTTTTTTGTGTAGAGGTTTTTCATATATTTTGCTGGACTGACTTCGATGTATTTGGTTTTTTTTTTTTTTTTTGAGTTTGAGTCTCATTCTGTTGCTCAGGCTGGAATGCAGTGGCATGCATGCTCATGGCCACCCCAGGATCAACCTTCTGCGCTCAGGTAGTCCTTCTGCCTCAGCCTTCCAAGTAGCCAGAACTGCCAGCACATGCTATCATGCCCGGCTAATTTTTTAAAAATTTTTATTGTAGATGTGATGTCTCACCAAGTTTCCCAGGTGGGAAACTTGAATCCGTGGGCTCAGGCAATCCCCTCACCTCATCCTCCCAAAGTGCTGGGATTAAAGGCTTGAGCCACTGCACCCAGCCGATGTATTTGTTTTTTATAAATGTTATTATTAATGGCATTATTTTGTATATTTCATTTTTCTTTTGTTTGTTGCTAGTATATAGAAATAATTGATTCTGCATGCACCTTATAATAAGCAAACTGCTGTGGAGATTTAGATTTACTGTGCACACAATCATGCCATTTGTGAATAATGACAATTTTACTTGTTCTATTACAATCTTTGTGCTTTGCATTTATTTATTCATTTTTAGACTAGGAAATTTTTTTTATAGATGTAGGTTACAATTCAGGGTTAGGTACATACATGGTCATTGTATGTGTGACATTTGGGCCTCCCATTTGTCTTCACTTCACCTGGTTTTGTATTAGGTACCTTTATTAGTGTTATGTGCTCTCCTCTCCTTCCCCTGGCAGTGATCCACTACTGCCAGTTCTTTCATGTAATATTATGATAAATGCTTAGGGTCCACTTATAAATGGGAATATGTGGTAGGTACACAGTTTCTTGTTTCTGTGTTAGATAACCAAGTATGATAAACTCTAAAACCATCCAAGTTGCTGCAAAGGCCATAATTATGTCCTTTGTTATAGCTGCATAATATTCCATTGTATATAAGTACCACATTTTTTTCATCCATTCCACTTTTGATGGGCAGCATGGTTGGTTTCATGTTTTTCCCCTTGTAAATACTACTGCAGTAAAATTGCATGTACAGATTTATTTTTTATAGAATGATTTGAGTTCCTCCATGTATATTCCCAGAAAAGGGATTGTTGGATCATAAGGAATGTCGATTTTTAGATCTTTTAGAAATTGCCACACGGTTTTCCACAGAGGTTGTACTAATTTACACTCCTGCCAATAGTGTAGAAGCTTTCCTTTTTCTCCACATCTTCTCCAGCATCTGTTATGTTTTGAGTCATTAATGATGACTATCCTGACTGGAGTTAGGTGGTATCTCAGTGGGGTTTTGATTTGCATGTATTTGATGATTAGTGAGACTGAACATTTTGCAAGTATCTGTCATCTACTTGTATGTCTTCTTTTGAGAAGTATCTATTCATGTATTTTGCTCAATTTTGAATAGGGCTGTTTGGTTTTTTTCCTCTTGGCACATTTGAGTTCTCTTGTAGATCCTGGATGTTAAGCCTTTGTGATATAAGCAGTTGACAAATATTTTTTCCCATTCTGTGGGCTTTCTCCCCACTTTCTTAATGGTTTCTTTTGCTTTGCAGAAGCTTTTCAATTTGATGAGGTCCCATTTGTCTATCTTATCTCTTACAGCATAGCCTATTGGGGTTTTGATCAGGAATTGTTTTTCTATTCTAATTTCTGTAAGGATAGTTCTTGTATTTTCTAAGGTTCTTATAGTTTGAGGTTTTATGTTTAGGTCTTTGATCCATTTAGAGTTGATTTTTGTGTATGATGATAAGTAGAGATCCTGTTTCGTTTTTCTGAATGTGGCCAGTTTTCCCAGCACATTTACTAAATATATTCTCCTCTTCCCAGTTGTTGTTGGTGGAGGCTTTGCCAAAGATGAGTTGGTTGAAAAATTGAGGTCTTGCTTCTGGAATCTCTACTCTGTTCCATTGGTCCATATGCCTGTTCTTGTACCAATACCAGGCTGTTTTGATTATTGTAGCCTTATAATAAAGTTTGAAGTCTGGGAGTGTGAGTCTTCCCGCTTTGTTTCTTTTGTTGAGGATTGTCTTTCTTATCCATTGTCATTTATGTTTCCATATGAATTTCTGTATTATTGTTCCCTGATCTGAGAAAAATGATGTTGGTAACTTAATGAGTATTGTGTTGAATCTGTAGATTGCCTTGGGTGAATGGATATCTTAAAAATGTTGATTTTTCCAATTCATGAGCATGGAATATTTTTCTATTTGTTTGTGTCTTCTTTGATTTCTTTGAGCAGTGTTTTGTAAGTTTCATTGTACAGGTATTTCACTTCTCTGGTTAGGAAGATGCAAAGGTATTTACTTTTCTTTGTGGCTATTGTGAAAGGGATTGTACTTCTTATTTGGTTCTTTGCCTATTTGTTGTTGGTATATAAAAATACAATTTTTTAAAATGTTGATTTTGTACCCTGAGAGTTTGCCAAAATCCTTAATCTGTGCAAGAAGGTTTTGACAGAGTCTCTTCTGTTTTCAAGGTATAGAGTCATATCATCAGCAAAGAGGGATAACTTAGCTTCCTCTTTTCTTATTTGGGTACCTCTGATTTTCTTCTCTTATCTGATTGCTTTGGCTAGGACTTATTACACTATGCTGAACAGGAGGGTGAGAGTGGAGCAGTCTTGTTTTGTTCCAGTTTTCAGGGAAAATGCTTCCAATTTCTGTCCATTTAGCAATATGCTGGCTGTGAGTTTATTGTAGACGGCTCTTACTATTTTGAGGTATATTACATCTATGCCTAGGTGTTTGAGGGTTTTCATCAAGAAGGGATGCCGGATTTTGTTGATAGTTTTTTCTGTGTCTAATGATATAATCATGTAATTCTTTTTATATTTGTTGATGTATTGAATTAATTTATGGTCTTGCAGTTGTTGAACCAGCCCTGTACCCCAGAGCTGAAGCCTTCATGGTCATGGTGGATGAATTTTGAAATGTATTGTTGGATCTGATTTGCTAGAATCTTGTTGAGAATTTTTACATCTATGTTCATCAGGGATATTGGCCTATAGTTCTCTTTTTTTGTTGGATCTTTGCCCAGTTTGGGTATCAGTGTGATGTTAGCGTCATAAAATGATTTGGGGAGAGTTCCATCTTTCTCAATTGCCTAGAATTGGTATCAGCCCCTTCTTATATGTTTTGTAGAATTTCACTGGAAAACCGTCTAGTCCAGATCTCTCTTTTTTTTTAACAGTAGTTTTCTTAGGATGAAATCAATTTCCTGGGTTGTTATTAGTTTATTTAAGGTATCAATTTCTTCTTGTTTCAGCCTTGGGAAGTTGTATGATGTTGGAAGTTTCACCACTTCATTTAGGTATTTTGAGTTTGTTTCCATACAAGTGTGCATGGTAATTTCTGATAATCTTTCGTATTTCTTCAGGATCAGTTTTGACTTGATCTTTTGCATTTATGATTGTGTTTATTTGGGCCTTTTCTCTCCTTTTCTTGGTCAGTCTGGCTAGGGGTCCATCAACCTTGTTTATCCTTTCAAAGAAACAGCTTTTTATTTAATTAATTTTTTCTATGATATTATTGTCTTCTATATCTGATATTTGGGCTTTTATGTCAGTAATCTGGAATTTAATCTTGAAGTTAGGGTTTTGGTAGTTTCACCTTTCCAACTCCCTTAGTTGTTTGTTAGGTTGTTAACTCATGATCTTTTTATTTTCTTGATATATACATGTAAAGTTATGCATGCTCCTCTTAGAACTGTTTTCATGGCATCCCAGAGGTTTTTGTAGGATATGTCTTTGTTTTCATTTGTTTCCAAGAATCTTTCAATTTCTGTTTTGATTTCTCTGTTGACCCAGGGGTTGTTCAGCATTATGATGTTTAGTGTGCATGTCTTTGTGGGTTTTGGGGGAATCTTACTGGTGGTATTTATTTTTATTCCATTGTGGTCTCAGAAGGTGCATGACAGTATTTCAATCTTGTGAATTTTGTTTATGCTTGATTTATGGCCAAGGGTGTGGCTGATCTTAGAGCATGTTGATGTGGTGATAAGTAGAATGTATATACTGTGGTTGTTGGGTAGAGTGTTCTGTAGGTATTAAGTCCATTTGGTCAAGTTCTGGATCTCCTTCACTATGTTTTGCCTAGGTGATGTTTCTGGGTTGTTAGTGATAGAGTTAATGTCATTTTTTTAGTTTACTGAGTAGTTGCTTTATAAATCCTAGTGCTCCTTGTTGGATGCATATATGTTTAGGATGGATATTTCTTGTAAATGAATTGAGTCTTTTATCACTATGTAGGGTCCTTTTGTATCTTTTTAAATTTTGGATAGCATAAAGTCTTTTTTGTCTGATATTAAAATCGCAACTTATGCCTCATTTTGTTTTTCATTTGCTTGAAAATTTATTCCCCACCCTCTAATTTGAATTCTGTGGATGTCCTTTGTCATGAGGTTCGTATCCTTGGGGCAGCATATTTTTGGGTTGTGCTCTTTATTTTGTTAAAGTTTTAGGACTGTTTATTAGCAAAAAGAAGGGAAGGAAAAACAAAGATTAATGTCAAAAAGACCTGCTATGGGCAAGTGTCTCAAAAAGAAAACTCACTTTCATGCTATTTTGTCCAGTTTTCCAATCCATGTCTTTTACTCCATTCATTTTCAGGTTGATTCTTGAAATGTGAGAATTTTTCCCTTTCATAAAGCTCTTACAAGGCTATTTTATTTTCTTTTAGCTTTTGTGTTCATATACGTGTGTGTTTTCATTTTTGTGGGTATTCTGTGTGCTCTATTGCTTCTGTATTTGTGAACTTGTGAAGTGTATGGTCTTTCTTTTGATTATTTTTTCTTCTGAGCACAGCACCTTTTTTTAAGCATCTCTTATAGAGCTGATCTGGAAGCAACATATTGTCTTAGGGATCGGATGTCTTTAATTCTCCATCACTGATGAAACTTAACTTGGCTGGGTAAGAAATTCTTGGTTGAAATTGTTTATCTTTGATAGCATTAAAGATTGGGGTCTAGTCCTTTCTGGCCTGTAGTGTTTCTGCAGATAAGTCTGGAGCAATTCTGATCGGTCTTCCCTGGTAGATAGTCTGACTTTTTTCTCTTGCTCCCTTTAGGATTTTTTTCTTTTATACCTCCTTTGCATAGGTGAATTCCTATGCATCTAGTTGTTGATCTTCTCTTAAGATGTCTTACAGGGGTTTTCTGAATCTTTTGTGCTTGTATAGTCATGTCTCTGGCCAGGTGAGGAAAGTTTTCTTGAATAACATCTTGGCATGTTGTTCCAAGTTGTTTTCCAGTTCTCTTTCTACTTCAGGCATACCAATCAAATGTAGCTTTGTCTTCTTGATAAAATGACAAATCTCTTCGAGAGTATCTTCTTTCTTCTTAAGTTTTTTCCCTATATTTTTCATAGATTGAGTTAATTCCATATTTTTGTCCCTCTCCAGCAAGTACCACAGTCTCCAGATCTGAGGTCCCAATAGCAGGGCCTTGCAGCCTAGCCTGTACTGGAGGTAGTGACAGTGAGTCCAGCCACTCCCCACTGTTGCTTTGGGACTCTACCTCTGGCTCCTTCACTGTGCTCCTGCTGCAGCCTCACTCCCAGTGTCTTGCCTGGCACTTCAGTGGTGAGACAGAGTATAGCAATGGCAGTCACTCTGACAGCTTCTTCCTGGGAAGAGTTTTGTTGATTTTAGAAAATAGCACTCAGCTTCTGTGCCCTGGGAGTTGTAAGGTTCCAAGCAGAGCGGCTGCAGAACCAGCTCTTTACCAAGAGAGCCCTGGTCACTTGCTCCTAAGTCCTCACTCAGCCACTCACAGGCCCACTTACACATAGACATGCATGCAAATTTCTCCATATACTCATTCACTCACACAGGGACTCCAGGAAATTGTTTAATCTTTATGCTTTTTAAATTTCTATTTGCCTTGTTACATTTGTTAGGATCTTCAGCACAACGCTGAATAGAATAAATGGTAGTTCACATCCTTGGTTTAAGTATTGACCTCAGAAGGAAAGATTTCAATTTTGTTCCATTAGGAATTATGTTAACTAGGAGGATTTTTAATAGGTGTTCTTTATTAGTTTAAAGAAGAGTTCTCTATTTTTAGATTTCTATAATTTTTAAAATTGTGAATGGGTGTTGAATTTTATTAAATAATTTTTCTTTGTTTATTAAAATGATCCTGCTTTTTTTTCTTTTTTTATTACTGTGATGAATTATATTGACATTTTTTGGATGTACAACCTATCTTGCATTCTTGGAATTAACCCCATTTTTTCATAATGGATTATCTTTTAAAAATATATATTCTTGTTCAATTGCTTTGCACCTATGTAAATAAGTGAGACTGACCTGTAATTTTTCTTTCTTGTAATTATCAGGTTAGAATAAGTGTTATATTGACCTCATAAAATTGATTAGGGAGTTTACCCATTTTTTCTATTTTGTGGAAGAGTTTTTAAAAATCAGTGTTGTTCTTTTTTTAAAGATTGACATTATTCTTTCCTTTTATTGAAGCCATTTGGTCCTGGCATGTTCTTTACTTATGGCTTCAATTACTTTAATACATTTAGAACTTATAAAATGTCATTTTTTGTTGGTTGGTAAAAATTTTTCAAGAAATTTGACTATTACATATACATTTTCATGATTTCTTCTCCTTGTATTGTTTAAATAGACTTCATTTTTTAAAAGCGTTTTAGTTCACAGTTTGAGTGAAAAGTACAGAGTTCCCATATGATCTTTTTACAGTCATCATAACTTTGCCTTTTAAAGAATTCCATTTAGTTGGAATGATATAGTACATGGTAGTTTAGATTGGCTTCTTTCACTTGGTAACATTCATCAAAATTTCTCCAGATCTTTTCATGACTAACTCACAGCTCATTTCTTTTTAGGGTTTCTATCGCCTGGATGCACCACATCCATTCACTTGTCTAGGGACATCTTTCTTGCTTTCAAGTTTTGACAACTATGCATAAAACTGCTATAAACATCTTAGTGTAGGCTTTTGTGTGAACATTCTTGTATTTTTAACATCTCAAAGATCTATAGTAATGTGCTTTCTTTTCATTTCTGATATTAGTTTTTGTTTTAATTTTTTTGTCTCTAGCATTTTGTTAGGAATTTATATATTTTATTCATCATCACAAAAACCAACTGTTGACTTTATTTTGTCTCTAGTATACATCTTTTTTTCTATTTCATTTTTAAATTATTTGAAATATCTTCTTTCTTAGACATTCTTTGAGCTTAACTTGCTATTTTTTCTAACTTCTTTAGAAAGAAGCTTAGAGCATTAATTTTAAATCTTCTTCTTTTTTCTTTTTATTGTGACTAAAAGCACTTAACATTAAATTTACCAGCTAGATCATTTTTAAATATACATTTCAGCAGTACTAAGTATATCCATGTTGTTGTGCAACAGATCTTTAGAACTTGTTCATCTTGAAACACTGAAACTCTAAATCCAGTAAACACCAATTCCATCTCCCTTCTCTCACCAATATTTGGTTAATAAAGTTCTATTTTCTGTATTCATGATTTTCACTTCATATGAGTAGAATCATACAGAATTTGTGTTTTTATGACTAGTTTATTTTGCATAGCATAATGTCGTCAATGTTCACCCATGTTGTAACATGTAACAGGACTTCCTTCTTTAAGACTAATATTTCATTGTCACATTTTCTTTATTCTTTCATCTTTTGGCAAAAATTTAGGGTTTTTCTTATCCTCTTAGTTATTTTGAATAGTGCTGCAATTAATATGGGAGTGCAAATATCTCTTTAAGATTCTGTTTTTAATCATTTTGGATGTATACCCAGAAGTGGGATTGCTGGATCCCATATGGTTCTAGTTTTAAGTTTTTGAAGAACTTCTAACTGTTTTCCAACCTCTATAATGTTTTGAAAACAGAAAATATAAGGCTTCTAATTTTTATTTTATTTTACCATATTGTTTTAACTATTTGAAGTCCCTTGAGATTTCATATAAATTATAAGATTTTTTTTTTCCATTTCTGGAAAAAAATGCCATTTGGATTTCAATAAGAATGGCATTGAGTAGAGTGGATATTTAAAGAATGTTAAGTCTTCCAATCTATAAGCCTGAGTTATCTTCTTTTCTTTTATTTTATTTTTTGGCAAAGGTTTGTAATTTTCAGTGTGTATGACTTTCAGTTCCTTGCTTAAGTTTATTTCTAAATATTTTATCATTTTTGATGCTATAGCAAATGGAATTGTTTTCTTATCACATTGGCCATTGTTGGTATATAGATACACAACTGAATTTTTTTGGTGCTGATTTTGTATCTAAAGTTTTATTGAATTTGCTTATTAATTCTGACAATTTTTGTGGTATCTTTAGGGTTTTCTACATAAAAATTATGTTATCTGCAAAAAAAAATTACCACCTTTCCAATTTGAATGACTTTTATTTATTTTCTTGTCTAATGGCTCTGGTAAGACATCCATACTATGTTGAATAGTTATGGCAAGATTGGAAATTTTTGCCTTTCAGTTCTTCACCATTGTCTGTAACGTTAGCTATGAGTTTTTATTATGTTGAGATATTTTCCTTCTATTTCCAGTCTGTGGAGTTTTTTGTTTTTTCATGAAAGAATGTTTTTGTCCATTCTTGTTTTGCACCAGTTGAAATCATCATGTGTTTTTTGTTGTTCATTTGTCTAATGTGGTGTATTACCTTGATTGATATTTATATGTTCAATCATTCTAATATTTCAGTTATAAATTCTACTTGTCTTGGTGTATAATCAATTTAATGTGCTGATGAACTTAGTTTGCTAGTATTTTGTTGAAAATTTTTACATCACTATTAATCAAATATATTTTCTATAGTTTTCTTTTCCTCTCATGTTTATCTGGTTTTGATATCAAAGTAAATTTCAAACACTGTGAGTTTGAAAATTTTCCCGCTCTACAATTCCTTAGAAGAATTTAAGAAGAATTAGTGTTACTTCTTCTTTAAATTGTTGATAGAATACTCCAGTGAAACAATCTGATCCTGAGATTTTCTTTTCTGTTCTTTACTTTTTTTGAGACAAGGTCTCACTCTGTCAGCCAGGCTGGAGTACAGTGGCTAATTCTGATGCACTGCAGTCTTGATTTCCTGGACTCAATCAATCCTCCCACCTCAGCCAGTAGCCGTGACAACAGACATGTGGCTCAATGCTTGTTGTTATTTTATTTTTAATTTTTTTTTTTTTGGTAGAGATGAGGTTTCCCTGTGTTGCTCAGGCTGGTCTATAACTGCTGGCTCAAGCCGTTCTCTCACTTTTGTGCTGGGATTACAGTTGAGAGCCAGAGCACCAGCCTTGAGATTTTCTTTATTGGAGATTTTTGATTACTGTTTCAATCTTACTAGTTATAGGTCTGTTCAGATCTTGTATTGCTAAGTGATTCAGGCTTGATGGGTTGTATGTGTTTAGAAATTTATTTATTTTTTCCAGGTCATCTGATTTGTTGGTATATAATTGTTCATACTATATGATAATAATTCTTTTTATTTCTGTGGCATGAATTGTAATGTCTCTTCTTTCATTTCTTACTTATTTGAGCCTTCTTTCTTTTTTTCTCAGTTATCAATTTTGTTTGACTTTTCAAAAAACAAACTCTTCTTTTTTTAAAATTGTTTTTCTATTTTATTTATATCTTCAAATCTTCTTTAGTCTTTACTATATACCTCCTACTCCTAACTTGGGGTTTAGCTCATTCTTTTTTTTTAGTTCCTTGAGTTATAATGGTTGGCTGTTAATTTGAAGACTTTTTTTTTAAGCGTTTATGGCTATAAACTTCCCTCTTAGTATTGATTTTGCTGCATCCTATAAGTTTTGTTATGTGTTATTTGTCTCTAAGTAGTTTCCAAAATTACTTTTGCTTTCTTCTTTGACCCATTGTTTAAATAAGAGTGCCTTATTTAATAACTACATATTTGTAGATGTTTTTGGTTTTTTTTCTGCTATTGATATTTTGTTTTATTCCATTGTGGACAGAGACGATTTTTTTTTTTTTTTTTTTTGAGTTGGAGTCTCACTCTGTCGCCCAGACTGGAGTGCAGTGGCCGCTCCCAGCCACTGCAGCCTCGACCCACTGGGCTCCGGCGATCCTTCCACCTCAGCCTTCTGAGTAGCTGGAATTAC
>CAUYQG010060590.1:0-26129 GCA_963574415.1 Tarsius wallacei | reverse complement strand
CGCGCTTTGGGAGGCTGAGGTGAGTGGATTGCCTGAGCCCGCGGGTTCGAGACCCGCCTAGGCAACTTGGCGAGACCTCATCTCTACAATAAATAAAAAATAAATTAGCTGGGTGTGGTAGCGCGCGCCTGTACTTCCAGCGACTCGGAAGACTGAGGTGGAAGGATTGCCGGAGCCCAGCAGGTCGAGGCTGTGGTGGCTGGGAGCGTGCCACTGCACTCCAGTCTGGGTGACAGAGTGAGACTCCAACTCAAAAAAAAAAAAAAAAGATGTCCATTCTACCAAAGGCAATCTACAGATTCAATGCAACACCCATTAAGTTACCAACATCATTCTCCTCAGACCTGGAAATGACAATACAGAAATTTACATGGAAACCTAAGTGACCAAGAATAGCCAAAAAAATCCTTAGCAAAAGAAACAAAGCGGGAGGTATCACACTTCCAGACTTTAAACTACATTATAAAACTACAATAATCAAAACAGTCTGGTATTGGTATAAAAACAGGCATATAGGCCAATGGAATAGAGATTCTGGAAGTAAAACCTCAATTTCTCAACCAACTCATCTTGGACAAAGCCTCCACCATAACCACTGGGGAGAGGAGAACCTATTCAATAAATGGTGCTGGGAAAACTGGCTGACCACATGCAAAAGGTTGAAAAAGAACCCCTACCTATCCCCAGACACAAAAATCAACTCCAAATGGATCAAAGACCTAAACGTAAAACCTCAATCTTTAAGAATCTTAGAAAGTGCAGGGGACATTGGAATAGGCAACCAATTCAAGATCAAAACTCCAAATGCTCACATTATAACAGATAAGAGAGCTAAGGGGCACCTCATCAAACTGAAAATCTTCTGCGAAGCAAAAGAAACCATCAAAAGAGTGGGGAGACAGCCCACAGAATGGGAGAAAACTCTATATCTGACAAAGGCCTGATATCCTGGATCTATAAGGAACTCAAACATGCAGAAAGAAAAAAAAAATCAAACAGTGCTATTGAAAAGTGAGCAAAAAATTCTTAAAAGATTTAAAAATCAATCTTTCAGATGACCCTGCAATCCCCCTCCCGGGAATATACCCGGAGGAACTCAAATCACTCTATGAAAAAGATACCTGCACACTTATGTTTATTGCAGCATTGTTCACAATAGGAAAAACATGGAACCAACCCTGCTGCCCATCAAAAGAGGACTGGATTTAAAAAATGTGGTACAAATACATGATGGAATATTATGCAGCCATAAAGAAGGAAAAGATTATGAACTTCACAGAAACCTGGATGAACTTAGAATCTGTAATACTGAGTGACCTATCACAGGATCAAAGGACTGAGTATCACAAGTTCTCACTTAAAAGTAGACCTTGAAAAATTATCATAATACTATAAGAAAAGGATTGGCAGTAGTGAGAATCTGCTGGGGAGGCGGGAGGCCACATCTCATCAACAAGGGTACATGCCTAATAAATATTTGCATACCTAATACTGGATTGTAACCTACATCTTTATATATATATATATATACACAAAGAAAAAATATATAAAAGAAAAGCAAGCAAAATATATGAATAGACACTTCTCAAAAGAAGACATCCGAGCAGCTAACAGATTCATGAAAAAAATGCTTGACTTCACTAATCATCAAATAAATACAAATCAAAACTACACTGAGATGCCACCTAACTCCAGTTAGGATGGTCATCATCAATAACAACAACAAAAAAAACCAGATGCTGTAGAGGATGTAGGGAAAAGGGAACACTTCTACACTGTTGGTGGGAGTGTAAACTAGTAAAACCTCTATGGAAAACAGTGTGGTGATTCTAAAAGATCTAAAAATTGACCTTCCATATGCTCTTACTTCTGGGAATATACCTGGAGGAACTCAAATCATTCTACAAAAAAGATAACTGCACACACACGTTTATTGCAGCACTATTCAAAATAGCAAAAACATGGAACCAATTGTGCTGCCCGTCAAAAGTGAACTGGATAAAAAAAAGTGGTACATATACACAATGGAATATTACACAGCCATAAAGGACAAAATTATATACTTTGCAGCAACTTGCATGGATCTAGGGTCTGTAATACTCAGTGATCTATCACAGAAACAAAGAACTGCATACCACATGTTCTCACTCATAAGTGGACCCTGAACATTTATCGTAATACTGTAAGAAAGGGATTGAAAATAACAGGACACTGCCAGGGAAGGCGGGGGGCATATAATATCAATAAGGGTATCTGGTCTCAAACCAGGTGAAGTGGGGACCCAAGGGAGGCCCAAACTTAATTTGTACAATGTGTACTTATGTACCTAATCCTGAATTGTACCCTACATCTTTGAAAAAATAGTATGGACGATTGTATGTCCTAGATTTTCTGGACCTTTGGCCTTTAAGATCATGTATATCCCCAGCTGTTTTGAAAAATCTAGTCCCAGAGCCATCAGAAAAAAAATATTAACAGGATGAGTTGAGGGATGAAGGAGGAGGAAGAAATAAATGGGTAAGATTTGTCAAATATAAGCAGTCTAGGATGGGAGAAAAACAAAACATGGATTTAGCCAAAATACATAAGAGAAAACCACAAGATTATAATCTGAATAATACAGTTTTCTTAATCACCTGGTATGTGATAGATATGATCATAATATATGCAATCCCATCTTACCAAATCGTCACTAAAATGCTGTATTCGTTAGTTTAAAGATGGGTATTTAATATTTAAGGATGGGTTAGATGGTAGAAATCGTGACCTATAGAGGGCAGCAATTTACTGAGGTTACTTGTCAAGGAAGCGGTGAAGGAGAATCAAATTCAGAAGTTGATTACAGATGCCTTACAGATTACACTTGGCCTTACGATCTGCTGCCAATGCAGTACCCGATGTCTACAGTCTGCCTTCTCCAATGGCCTGCAATCTCCATGAGAACAAGGGTGTCTGCTCCATTCTTGGCTGTGTCCCCGGCACCCAGAATAGTCTTTCACATAATGTGTACTCAAAAATAATCGTTGAGGGTTTTCAAGATGGCGGATTAGAGGCGTTCAGCGTGCCTCACCTATCTGAACATAGTAAAATAGTGTGGAAAGGTCAACACAGTGAACCCCAACTCGAGAAGGAAAATGGATATTCATCAGAATGACAATGGATACCCCAGATCACAGGGAAGAGAAAGTGGACAAACCGCCCCTGTGATGGTGCTCTCCAAAGAAAAGGGAGTGTGACCCCAGAACATGTGATGGGACTGAAAACATACCTTACAATCAGGGATCTGCTTAGCTCAGGCCATGGGAGAATACCCTGTTTCTCTCGGGCCCCAAAGTTGTCTCAGGTGAGCGGAGAGGACACCCAGTAAAGCCATAAGTGTTCTAGCAAATCTGAGTTTGTGAGGAAGGCATCATTTTTTACCTAGGACCAGTGTCTCAACAACAGTGACTACTGTAGGCATTTCAGTTTCTGCCTAGAGAAAAGAGTGCTTGCTTTGGTGCAGGAGAGGGGCCTCCCAGAGGTGCAAAAAGGCAGGGATTGTGGCGTTCGCCCCATGGTTTGGAGCTGGATCTGGGCTCATTCCAGCTACAGACCAGGAGTGGTGGGGAAACCATAAAACCCATGTTTCCTCCTGGGAAGAGAGACCATCAGCCAGGGTCGGATCTGTGACCCAGAAATGGTATATGTGTGTCACAGCCTGGGTGCCCTACTCTGTCCCTCTGAGCGGTGGTGGTGGTGGGGGGGAATCCCAGGACCACCGATAAACACCCAGAATAACAGACTAAATGGCAGAAGCCTCTCCCTTTTTAGGAAGGGTGGGAGAGAAAGTGAACTTGACAGGAGGTCCCTTTCCACACTTCAGAACCTGCAAAACTTCCCTCCCTATGCTTCCATGCTTTGGAACTTGCAGCCTGAGCAGAAGGAAAATTGCTGTAGCTGTGATCTCTCTTGAACTGTGGGTTCAGCAGCCAACATCTGTTTTGCAAACTGGAACTGTTCAGTGAGCACCAATGCTAAGAGCTCCAGCATCCTTCCCTGACAAGTTAGGTTAGCATGCCCCAGCAACACTGAGGAAAAGAAGGGCTCCCACTCCAACCATCTGGGAAAGCAGTCTAAGTGGCTGGAGGGACCTCCATCTGCCCCTCTAGTCTGTTGGGAGTCTGTTGGGGAGGTGTGCCTCACAAGTACCAAGGATCAGGCAGTCCTCATTTCTACACACCTGGATTGGTAGCCTAAGCTGCCCGATCCTCCCTGTGCAGCAAACCTTGTGCGACGAGGCCCCATGTGCTCCTCACACTAACACACCCAATCACATGGAGTAGGAACTTGAGCCATCCCTCCTCCCAGGGGTAGAGTTCTTGCTACTGTGGTGTTCTCTCTGCTCAATGCCCAGACATATCCCCAGATATGTACCTGGAACTCCCACTCTTCTATATTAGGAGTTTACCCTTCCCTCCCTTTCCTGAACAGAGAAATTGAGGCAGCAGAAACCTTGCCAAGGCACATCTTTGGGATTTGGAGACTACACAACAGACCCTGCCTCGGACCTGGTGCCTGTGCCTGCCATTGGTGGATCTGCCCAGTTTGACTCTACCCATCTTGGTTCTCCCCTCTGCAGGGCTGAACCGGGAGCTTGGACCACAGTGCACTCCATAGACCAGCTCACTGCTGAGACAACAGAGCACTTCTTCCAGTAAGCAAGGATCAAGTAAATACCCATTCACATTGGCAGTAGCCAGCTCTTACCAATAGACACCACCTGCTGATAAGGAGGTTGAACAATACAACATAATAGGTAATTTGCTGATACCAGCACACCACTAAGGTGCGAAATAAGCCTTCCAAGACCCCTATCACTCCAGCCCCACAGGAAGCAGTGAGCTGGCCCGTACCCCCATGGCATCACTATTACAACCAACACTCAGGAAAGCCTAAATATACAGGCTGTCTATGTGAAAGGAACACATACAGATTTTTTGCCATTGTTCATCCAGATGAGAAAGAACCAGAGAAATAACACTAAAAGTACGAGAAACTGAGTGTTACCCCTTTAAAAGGACTGACTAACTCTTTAGCAACTGATCCTAAACAAAATGAAATCCCTGGAATGTCAGATAATACATTCAAAATATTGATTATGAAGAAGATCAACATGATGAAAGAGAAAGCTCATAGCCAATATAAAGAAATTAATAGAACAATTTAGACGGTGAAAGGAGAGGTTGACAACATAAAGACAATAACTACAACAACAAAACATGAAAAACTCAATGATGAAGATACAAAACACAGTACACAGCTTTAGCATTAGGCTATATCAAGTGGAAAAAAATACCTCAGAGCTGGAAGACAGGTCTTTTGGATTAACACAGTCAGAGAGAAATAAAAAAGAATTAAGAAGAACGAGCAGAGTCTATGCGAAATATAGGATTATGTAAAGCAAATGAACCTATGATCATAAGCATTACGAAGAGAGAAGAAGTTAAAGTAAAAATATGGAAAATATATTCAAGTAAATAGTTCAGGAAAACATCCCTGGTCTTGAAAGAGAGCTAGACATCCAGACATAAGGAGATCAGAGAACTCCTGCAAGATACATCACAGGAAGAAACTTACCAAATCATATAGCTGTCAGGTTCACCAAAGTCAATGTGAAAGAAAATATCCTAAGAGCAGCATGAGAGAAATGCTAAATCACTTATAAAGGAAAGGACATTAGACTAACAACAGACTCCACAGCAGAAACTCTACGAGCAAGAAGAGAATGGGCACCTATTTTCAACCACCTTAAAGAAAAAAAAAAGAATTTTATATCCAGTCAAACTAAGGATGACAAACAAAGGAGAAATAAAATCCTTCTCCAACAAGCAAATACCAAGGAAATTTGTCACCACTAAACTGGTTCTACAAGAGATCTACAACAGAGTTCTAAACTTGGAAATGAAGCCATGATTTTTGCACTCGTAAAAGACCACATAAATAAAAAGCTCACAGAGCCTATAAAGCAACTACACCTTTGAAACCCTAAGGCAGCTTGCTTACAACTCTATAGCAGAAACAAAACCTCACATATCAATATTAACCTTGGACATAAATTGTCTAATTGCCCCACTTAAAATAATCAGAGAGGCAGACTTGATCAAAAAACAAACAAACAAAAAGACCCAACCATATGTTACATAGACCCACCTACTAGCCAAAGACAGTCACAGACTAAAAATAAATGGATAAATAAAGATATATCAGGAGAATGAAAAAAAAAAAAAAACAAGCAGAAGTAGCCATCCTCATATCAGACAACTCAGACTTTAAACAACAAACAAGACAAAGAAGGGCGTTATACAATGGTAAAGGATGCAATTCAACAAGATGGTTTAACTACCTTAAGTATATACGCACTGAACACTGGAGCACCCATATTTATAAATCAAACACTACTTGACCTTGGAAAACATATTGATAGCAATACAATAATAATGTGGAACTTCAACACCTCACTGACATTATTAGACAGATCGCTGAAGCAAAAAATTAACAAAGACAGTGGATTTTATTTATTTATTTATTTATTTTGAGTGGAGTCTCACTCCATCGCCCAGACTGGAGCACAGTGGCACGATTACGGCCACTGCAGCCTCAACCCGCTGGGCTCCGGCGATCCTTCCGCCTCAGCCTTCCAAGTAGCCGGAATTACAGGTGCGCGCTACCACGCCCGGCTAATTTTTGATTTATTGTAGAGATGAGGTCTCGCCAAGTTGCCCAGGCAGGTCTCAAACCCGCGGGCTCAGGCAATCCACTCACCTCGGCCTCCCAACGTGCTGGGATTACAGGCTGAGCCAGTGAGACCGTCTGAGACAGTGGATTTAAACTGAACTATAGACCAAATAGACCTAAGAGACATCTACAGAACTTTTCACCCAACAACTGCAGAATATGCATTCTTCTCATCTCTGTATGGAACATTCTCCAAAATAGATCATATGCTTGGCCATAAAGCAAGTCTCAATAAATTTAAAAACATCAAAATTATACCAAGCTTGGACCACAGTGGAATACAATTAGAAATCAACACTAAGAGGAGTTTCAAAAACTAGACTACTACATGGAAATTGAACAATTTGTTCTTGAATGACCCTTAGGTAAACAACGAAATTACGGGAGAAATTAAAAAGTTTGTCTGAACAAATGAAAATAAAGTGACAAAATATGTGGGACACAACAAAAGCAGTCCTGAGAGGAAAGTTTTAATATGCCTATGTCAAAGAGATAGAGAGATCAGAAATCAACAGCTTAACTTTGCATCTCAAGGAACTAGAAAAACAAGAACAATCTTTACCTAAAGCTATCGGAAGAAAAGAAACAACAAAGATCAGAGCAGAACTAAATGAGATTGAGACTAAAAAAAACAAAATAAGCAGGGCTCGGTGTCTCAGCCTGTAATCCCGAGCTTTGGGAGGCCGAGGTGAGTGGATTGCCTGAGCCTGAGGGTTTCAGACCCTCCTGGGCAACTTGGCGAGTCCTCATCTCTACAATAAATAAAAAATTAGCTGGGCTTGATAGTGCGCACCTGTAGTTCCAGCTACTTGGAAGGCTGAGGCGGAAGGATGGCTGGAGCCTCCCCAGCAGGTGGAGGCTGTGGTGGCCGGGAGGGGCCACTGCACTCCAGTCTGGGTGACAGAGTGAGACTCCAACTCAAAACAAACAAACAAACAAACAAACAAAAAAACCCCAACCAAACAAAAAAGCCCAACAATACAAAAAAACAATGAGTTGAAAAGTTGGTTCTTTGAAGAAATAAACAAAATTGACAGACCACTAGCTAGTCTAACCAAGAAAAAAAAAAATAGAAGACTCCAATATATTCTATCAGAAATTACAGAGGGGGCTGGGTGTGGTGACTCACACCTATAATCCCAGCACTTGGGAGGCTGAGGTGAGAGCATTGCCTGAGCCCAGGGGTTTGAAATTAGCCTGTGCAATTTGGCAAGACATCATAGCTACAATAAATCAAAAAATTAGCTAAACATGGTGGCACATGCCTGTAGTTCCAGTTTCTTGGAAGGCTGAGATGGAAGGATCACCTAAGCCTAGCAGGTCGAGGCTAGGTGGCCATGAGCATGCCACTGCACTCCAGTCTGAGTGACAGAGTGAGACTCCAACTAAAAAAAAAAAAAAAGAAAAGAAAAGAAATTACAGAGGTGACAAAACAACCAATAACATAGAAATACAAAAGATCATCAGAGGATCCAAGATGGGCACTGGGGAATAGCCAACCTGAGCCTCTCTTCCTGAGTGAAACAGAATG
Organism: Tarsius wallacei; assembly: GCA_963574415.1. Taxonomy (NCBI): domain Eukaryota; kingdom Metazoa; phylum Chordata; class Mammalia; order Primates; family Tarsiidae; genus Tarsius; species Tarsius wallacei. The sequence continues at coordinate 17,824 of CAUYQG010060590.1, read as the reverse complement.
TAGACCCAGTCACCAATAAACACAAGCACCTTGAACAGTTTTTGACAAATGAAACACCTTGCAGCCTGCAGAAGACTCTTTGAATACCTAAGGACAAGGAGGAGAGTGCTGAGACAGCTGATATTAGAACCCAGGCATCCCATTCCCACCATGCGACAAGCTCACATAGGAACTGCAGCCCTACCCTGTGTGTGAGAGGGCGTGAGTGATCATAGTCTGGGTCAGTTCTCCTCCTCCCAGCTGTGCACAAGTCATTAGACCCACACAGAGGAGACCTGGTTAGGGGATAGCAGCATGCAGTCGGAGCCCACAGGGAGCTGGGAACTCACCTGTGCTCAGGATTCCTGCCAGTCAACCCCTGAGAATGCGTTCCCCACCAGCAGTGACTGCCAGCTGACTTTCAGGCGGGGAGAGCTCACCTGCCAGTTGCAGTAACTCAGTGCCCACCACCAGGGTCTGGTGGTCAGTAGCCCCTGTCACACCACCACCCCCTACCTCCCGCCCCAGGCCAGAAAGATTTGCTTGCCAGCCTCTTGCACCCAAAGGGTGGATCTCACCATGGGAAATCTGCTTCTTTTAAGTGCTGAGCAGGGCCTTTGATGGGGGGGGTCATAAAAGTAACCCGAAGGCTCTGTTTCCCTGTGGGAGCTTCTCAGGGCTGTCAACAATGCAAAAACTCCCCCAGTGCTACCAGTTGCCAGGAGTCCCCATGCCCCCTCCCAATCCCGGTATTGACCTCGCACCAGGTGTCAGAAAGCAATCTGGCTGGCCTGACAACTGGAAAAACTTTGCAACAGAATGTCTTTTTGAGTTCTGAGCACCACCCAACAAGAGTGGAGTTGCTGGAGTAAACGCCCCCTCTCTCTCCCTGTGGGAACTATCTGGAATGGCTCATTTCTATCTTGGCCCTCCTAAGGTGCTAGGATTACAGGTGTGAACCACTGCAACTGGCCTGTTTTTATTCCTGATACTGGCTCAAGGTAGATAATCTGTTTCTTAAATTTTTGAAAGTCTAGTTGATCTCTTAAAATGGCCTCTGTCCTTAGAATGCAGAACTAACTCTGAGCTTGCCGAGGAAGTCAGAACTCTGGGTCAAAGAGGCAGCACACTGGGGCACTGGGTTGAGACTGAAGCAAAAGATGCATGTCAAACAACAGCGCCCTAGCTCCAGCTTCAGGGCCCAAACCCCCTTGAGCTTGGGCAGTTCTTTACTTTGCTCTGATCACCTCCAAAAAAGGATCCACTTTCTCTTACTGTTACAAAGATGTGTGTAGTACTGCTCCCCTGTAATAAACAGAATTCCAAAACACAATTTCTTAGACATGAAAAAAAAATGGTACTACTTTGAGGCAGTAAGTTCTCAGTTTATTGGTTTATTATTTCAGTTTACTGATAAAATCAGCTCTGCTCTGCACACTGAGAACTGATTCAGAAAATAAATTCCATGAGGAGTCCCTGGTATGGCATCAAAATTTAGGAACAAGAACGTGAGCACACAATAGAAAAATTTCCAACAATACTGCAACTGGTATCAAAAGTCCCAAGGTTACTAGTAAGAGTAGACCCAAGTGCCAACCAAAGTATTGTGCTAATAAGCACTGCATATAATTCTCAATTATAAGACAAGACAACAATACTTATCTTGCCTAACCCATGCCACTACTATAAGAAGCAAATACAACATTAAAGACCAAATCAAATCAACGTCCTACAAGTTGTAAGGTGGTTCCATTTCTTTAACCCACTGAATTTAAATTTCCCTCCATATCCAGATGAGAACTACATAACGAAACACCAATTCCAGCCATAAAAACCTTAGGAAATTGGTATTATCATTCTCCTCATCTTAAATATTTGGAAATAAAGACCTATAAGATAAAGTAACTACTCTAGGATCACACAACTAGTAAAAATAAATAGGGTTTTAAACCTATGTCTGACTCCAAAGCCCAAGCTTTTAACCACTGTGTTATAAAACCCAGACCACCTCTGTAAAGATGAACAGGTTAAAAGAGTGTCATAGAACAGGAATAATTCCCTATATGTTGTATACTGCACAACACCTGAGGACTTCATTCCGCGTATCCTGAGCAGGAAAAAAAAAATTAAATCAAGTATTTGCCCATGTAACTCCTTCCCTTTATAGATTTATTTATTTATTTTTTAACTCCAGGCTGGGCGTGCTGGCTCAAGCCTGTAATCCCAGCACTTTGGGAGGCCGAGGTGAAGGATTGTCTGAACCCACGGGTTCGAGAACAGCCTGGGCAACTTGGCAAGACCTCATCTCTACAAGAAATCAAAAAATTAGCCGGGCGTGGTGGTGCATGCCTGTAGTTCCAGCTACTTGGAAGGCTGAGGCAAAAGAATTGCCTGAGCTCAGCAGGTCGATGCTGGGGTGGCCGTGAGCATGCCACTGCACTCCAGCCTGGGTCACACACACACACACACACACACACACACACACACACACACACACGTGCATAAACAACTCCATGCCCTTGTTCTTTTTATATATATTTAATTTAGTGATTTGAGTACTAAATCGAAGTCTAAGATAGCTATCGAGGACAGGATGAAATCAATTAAGAGCCAATTATAGAAATACATGAAAACTTCAAAGAGCTGGTACAAACTGCCTTCTATCAGGCTCTAATATGGAAGTTGCTTTGGAAAAGTGACTTGTCATATGTAGTCACCAGAGTCACTTTTTAAAAATGAAAGACAAATGAATAGGCGTAGTACATTCTTAAAATCAGCCCAAATTCAAAAGGAAGCTTTCATAGGATGAGATGGTTCTAGTTGAGCAGTTGTCCTAGTAATTTGCAGGAGTAATCATGGAGACTTGGCTACTCCCACAATGGCTAAAAACAAACATAAAAACCATTCAAGAATGATGCAAATACAGCGTTTATTCTCTATGGTACAAGAAACCAATCATGAGTCCACCTATGTGAGAACTACCTAATGAGAACCTCATGTGAGAGGGACACAAAGAGAAGGATGGATTGCGATTGCCAAGGGGAGAAGGTCATTTATTGGACTGTGACAAGCTTTTAAATGTTGGCATTACCGTCGACCAACTGCTTGGTTCTCTGGTTCCTACACTCACCGCTTCCATCCAAAGTTATTACAGCAGCAAACTTAGAAGTAGTGCCCACCTCTAAAACACTGGTACCCTCTTGTGACCTTTTTGTAGCATCGCATGCTCTCAAAGTATTGAGATGAAAAACGTATTAATAAAGTCATAACTTTGAAGTAACATCAGCCAGGTGGTTTTGTATTTTTAATTTAGATTAATAAAACCAAATTTAGATTAATGAAAATAAAAAAGAGACCTTCTAAATAAAGTGTATGCCAATAAAAGAGAAAACTATGTGCCCTTGATATCTTAAATTTATACCAGCTGATTTTATTACAAGAATTATAATGATGATGACAATGATTATTGTACAAAGACCAGACACTAGGCATGAATAAAATAGTTTAATTCTAACAAGAAAATTATGAGTTGAGCACTACTGTTCTCTTCACCTTACGGATGTGGAAAGTGAGGCACAAAGATGTTAAATACATGCCCAAGATCATGCATCTGGCAGGTAAGTGGTAAAGATGAAGACCAAACTCAGCAAATGTGACCTTAGAGTCAAAGCCTTAGCCACAACTGCATCTCATTATTTTATACCCAAACTATCTCTGCGAGGTAGAATGGAGCTGATATGATAAAATAAATCATAGTTAAAATAGAAAAATTATGAGTTATAAGAAAAATGACAGACATGTCTTCTTAATTTCCCATTTTCAACAAAATCCCGAACTGTGCAGATAAAAATATTATATGAAATAGTTTTGATCATTTCCCCATTGCTCCTTACTTGAAGATTCTGATCTTCTAGGACTGTGATGCTTTTATTCTTTCTTTTTATTCCCCATTCCTTTTTTCTATCAAACTACGCTCTTATTTATCTATTATCTGGTTCCTTAAAAGAAAAAAAAAACTAATATACATCACATGTTTTATTTTTCTTCTATAAAGCAAAACTACTTACCTGTTCCTACCTAAATTACCTATTTCCCAGACTAGAGTGCGGTGGTACAATCTCAGCTCACTCAGCCTTAACCTCCTGGGCTCAAGTGATCCTTCCACTTCAGTCTCCCAAGCAGGTGGAACTACAGGCACCTGCCATCATCCCCAGCTTTTTCCTTTTTTGGCAGAGGCACAGTCTCACTACATTGTCTGGGCTGGTCTCAAACTCTTGAGTTCAAGCAATTCTCCCACCTCAGCCTCCCAAAGTGCTGGGATTACATGCGTGAGCTACCCCATGTCCAGCCTATGTACTTTGTATACTTTGAAGTACCGACTTGGTGAAAGTATTAAAGTATTTAAAGTATTGAGGATGTAAAGAAACTGCACCAGCTTTAGTTTTCTAGATGCCAGAACAGCTGAAACAGGATGATTATATTTTAGTCCAATACTGATCGCATTGCTAAAGAATTTGCCATAAGAGTATTCATATCTCCCAACTCTAAACACAACAAAACAACACAAGTACACTTATGAAAAGGTGTCAAGGGGTCCACTCACCACAGGTCCCAGAGTTGTTTTTACCTTAGTCTACAAGATGGCAGCCCTCTGTTCCTCACAGTCAAGGACTCCGTCAGCACCTCAGTGTGTTGCTTACTGTCTGAGAACTGGTATGTGAGTATTTCTAGCTGTGTCAATAGGGCCAGTGGTTGTGTCCTTTATGGACAGTTCCTGTTTCACTTGGCCGATCTAGAAATTAGAACACTGGAAGGAAAAAAGAAATTAAACAAATACCTCTGATCTGGATCTTTGACAGATTTTAGTCACAAGATATAGAACTAAATGCAAATTAATTATAGGATAAGATATACACATCTTTTTGCATCATCTAAACTTAGATTCCCTAATCACCACCGCCCCGCTCCCCCTCCCACACACACACAAACTAAGCTTATTCGACAATAGAGAAATCCTCAGTTTTCACTTATTGTGTCTTCTCAATATTTTGAACTCCTTGCAAAGGGAATGCAGGGAAAGGAAATTCCAATACAATTAGATGACTATCAGATTTAGTAAGCAAAGGTACACCATTGTTCTGATCAAACAATTTTTTACATTTTTTTAAGGTCAGACCTCTTCAGAATATGATGGATCAAATGCAGGATTAGTATAGATATAACCCAGAGGGGGGGATAAAGAAAACCTCCTAGTACTGCTATTTAAAGTAAATTGAAAAGCTGCTGCTGCTGTGTTTGTTTTTCATAGTTATATTTTTTATTCTCAAAAAAATAACAAAATATCTCAAAGGGTACTTTTTATTTTTTTAAGACCTGAATGTATCTGCATAAAATCTTTATCTTAAAAAGCTACTTTTAGTGTTACACATATGTGATTTGTTTAAAATCTTATAATTTTGATCAGTTATGTGCTTTGTCAAAAAAAAGATTCCACCTACAAAGTTCTATCACCTACAAAATGCCATATCAACTAAATGGATAAAAATATGTGACATAAACAAAGAATGCATAAAATCTTGTTCAGTAAGGACCCACCCATATAATTTCAAGGGTAATCCATAAATCAATAGGTTCCACTCATTGCCCCATAAATTTCTCTCTTAACACAGAAAGTATTTTCTTTCAAGCAGCTTCTTTGCATACCTATTGTTTCTAAAAACCTTTTGTCAGTAGGTTGGGCATGGCAGCATAAGCCTGTAATCCCAGTGCTTTGGGAAGCCAAGAAAGAAAAATCACTTGAGGCCAGGAGTTCAAGATTATCTTGGGCAACAGAGCAAGACTCCGTTTCTACAAAAAATAAAAATAAAAATTTGCTGGGTGTTATGGCACACACCTGTAGTCCTAACTACTTGGGAGGCTGAGGCAGGAGGATCCCCTGAACCCAAGAGTAAAAGGATACAGTGAACTAGAACTGTAACCCTACTCTTCAGTGTGGGTGATAGACCAAGTCCCTGTCTCTAAAAAATGATAATAATAACAAACAGAGAAGATTTTAAAAATAATCTTTTAATGTAAATGTAACTTAAATAAGCCACAATCAGATCTGCCTATGTCTACCACCTAGCAAGGAACTAAATGATAGTTTAATTTTTGGAAGTAAAAATTTTACAAGAAGTCAATAATTTCAGTATCACTGAAGAAACAAAAGGTATTTTTTTAAGACCTGAATGTATCTAAAGTATTTTAATTGTAATAACCTTAGGTATAAGGGATAAAGCTTTTGATAATAATTTACCATAAGCAAATAAATTTTACTCTAATTAAAATTAGATTCTTAAGGAGCACCAAAAATAAACTTTCAACTTAGTCTTGTTTCCACAAAAAGATAATCATTCTTCTCATAGGTGACATTTTCATAATTTGTACATAGGAAGAAAAAAGACCACCGTTCATATAAATAGCCAAATCTAGCAATAAAGAGTTGAGAAAAGACAAACTTTGAAATATCATCCAGAGAGTTGCAAAAGCATCAGTAAAGAATCAGGTATAGGGCATCTGGAACACGTAAGAGAGGCTGCACACAAGGTGGACCTATGGGTCAAACTGGTGAACAGGAATCAGTGAAAGAGCAGAGCAGGCTGGTTAGTGCTCATAATGGGCAAAGCTGTCAACCACAGAGAGTGAAAGAGTAAGCTACCCAGAAGCCAGAGCTAGCGGGGTCCCATTGTGAGATCACTGCACGCAAAAGAATTATGTTTTAAGTAAAAGACCTCAGCCTGAAGACCAGTCGCTCTCTCTTTCAGCTCCTCCCAAGTCTCTTTAGGAGTTAATTCCTCCTTCAGTTGCTCTACCTGTCATGACATTGTTATTCTTTTTCACTTATGTGTCAGCTTAGGTCTTTTGTTTGTTTGTTTGTTTGTTTGTTTTGAGTTGGAGTCTCACTCTGTTGCCCAGACTGGAGTGCAGTAGCCGCTCCCGGCCACCACAGCCTCGACCTGCTGGGCTCCGGCGATCCTTCCGCCTCAGCCTTCCAAGTAGCTGGAACTACAGGCGCGCACTACCACGACCGGCTGATTTTTGATTTATTGTAGAGATGAGGTCTCGCTTGCCCAGGCGGGTCTCGAACCCGCGGGCTCAGGCCATCCACTCACCTCAGCCTCCCAAGGCGCGGGATAACAGGCTGAGCCACCGAGCCCGGCTTAGGTCTTGTTATTATCAGCTTCTGAACCAGAGCTGTAACTAGAAATAACAGTAACTTATGCAACACAATCAAATCTGTTCCCCTAATTCCTGCTTCAAAGAGCCATAAATAGTTTCTCTACTTTCCCAGGCTTTCTCTTTTAATGGACTGATTCACAAATGAGAAACATAAACACAGAGATTATATTACAATATATTCTATTCTCAAATGAGTGTGAAAAATCCAAACTGATACAAAGTTGGATGCATGAGCTTTTAAGTTCTAACGTTAATGTGAAATTAGCAGAAATCATCAGAATTGGAGAATATAAGTGAGAAACAGAGGGAGAAAACACCTATTTTCTAGCTAAAGTTGCATACCAAGCTTGGTTTTTAATTAAACCACAACAAAACTAGTAAAACTGGTAAATTGATAACTGTAATAAACTAAATCTTCAATTCGTTTGTAGAATCAAACTAAGTGACTTTGGATTAATAAAGGAATATGGTGACTGATTTTATAAGCACAGATTGGTAGGTCTCAGTGGTCTCTATCTTACTATACATGTCTAAAGTGCACATGGGAAGCAACAGACCTGATAGCAAATGGACCTTCCCTGAGGGATAGAGCAAGGATGATTCTGTCCTTTATGGAACTACATTCAAAGAGGAAACAATTCCATTTAGCCCATTTTGGGGGAAAAAAGTCTCTTCGGGTTTTGACTTTTAAAATACTTTGCAAGAGGCAAAGAGCTTGATTGATGTCTCATAGAGTGAAAAACACTCATCTGTATATAGCTGACTCCACTAAGTCACCTCAGAAGTCGCTAACAGATATGAAAAGTTAAATTGTGACAATACATATGTAGCCTCCTATGGGCACTTTTCTTTTAAGTAAAAACCTGTGATAACTGTGTGATGTCAGTCATTCCGACTTTAATTCTGGGAATGTCCCTTGTGTAAGAACTGTGCTGTAAGTATTCTTCCCTGAAGTCTGATCTTTATCATCATTTAGGAAATTTTAAGGTGCGTCCCTTTTTCAAGCCCCTTTTAAGAAATGAAGTGTCCCGCACCATTGCCTTATTTTTTTACAAATGTAGAAAGGTTCCAAGACACCTCCATTTGCTTCATTTCTTCCTCCCTTTTTTCAGTACTCAAAGCCCTGTTTGATTTCTGCCTCTGAATTTCCTCTTCCAGGTCTTGGAGCCCATACAGCACAGAGGACAATGGAAAATTTAGTGATGAAAGTACTTTCAAAAATTCAGAGAAGCTGAATAACCTGATCTTTAAAGAGGCTGCACTTTAAAAAGATAAACAAATACACAGAAAAATTGTGGCTTGCCAATTGGTGCCTTGCTTCTAAAATGCATCCTTTATGGCCATTTGGGTGGGAGAGGAGTACTCACACTCACAATATGACTTTTCATTCATCTCTACCACTAGTTCTGCGCCCTCCTAATTACAATGGAAATAATCAACTAAAGAAGTAGAAGAAATGGAAAACTGGTTAAAGTTTGCACCAGAAGTTACAAGTTTCTGGTGAAAAAAAAAAGTAATGTTAATAGTAAAGCCTTTTCTCGTTCCAATATTTTATAATTTTGCTTTGTGATCCCTTAAAAGGCAATATTTCTGCCCCAAAGGGGGGAGAAAGAGCAAGAGGCTTTCAAAGACTCGCACAAATGTGCACAGCTGAGTTTGCAATAATGAAAATTACGTAAGGTTTCATTGCAGAAGAACAAAGAAATAATTATATTAACTGTTACTTGTTATCCTGTTCGAAATCTTACTCTCTATACTTTTCCATACATTTAAAATAATGGCTAATTCTTTAAAAATCACTGTCCTTGTAAATCACCATCACTATCACAAGTATCACCTTCTAGCAAAGCATTTTTCTATGTTCAGTTTCTTGATTTTGTTTCTCACAGTATCTAGTTTATCCCAGATTGCCTTAGATGTCATCAATTACAGAAAACTACATCTAGCTATTTTCAGGTTCAGGGGAGGGGAGGAGAGGGGATATACTCCTTTGTCTTGCTTATTGCATTACCTTTAACGATATCACTACAAAATGTTCTTTTATAAATTTACTCAAATTAAACATATATTTTGTTCAAAATCAAATGAATTGGATTAATATAGTCAGAGACATTCTAAACCCAAATCAGGATTTGGATGTCCTTATTTATCATTTGGGGGCCTCATGCCATCTACCAACCAGTAAAGAGGCCCTTCTCAGTTACGCTTCTGCTGGTTCCTCAAGCCTGTTTCCCTTAATGAAAAGCTCATCCCCATTTCCACTCTACCCTCCTCACTGCTGTTATCCAGAGACTTCTCAATCATTCCTGCCCATTTTTAGAAGTCTTTGCACCTGGCTCACAATCTCCCCTTCTATCACCACTCTTGTTATCATCCTAAGAATTCAATGTTAGAATTTCTTGAAGTCCTTAATTCCAATGATACCCATTATCCTGTCATTACAGCTATTCCATTTACAAGGTTGCATTCTGGATCCAGGCATCACCCAAGACTCTCTTCCCAGGTCTATTCTGATTTTCTCCTGTTTTTCATTATCAACACCACCATTTTCCATAATACATTTTGTCTTAGCTTGCTAGTCCACTCGATTTTTTTTCCTTCCATATCCAGGGTATATTCCAGAACTGAAGGGCCAAGCTACTCTGTCATCATCAGTCTCAGTCAACCACAGCTACCCACCCAGCCACCCACACACAGGAAGGCAGACACACAAACAGAGAGAAATGCACAGAGAGAGAGGGACAGAGGAGAAGGGAGAGAGAGATGGAGACACAGAGAGAATGAAAGAGAGACACACACAGAAATACAGACAGAAAGAGTCAGAGTAACAGAGAGACAGATGTTTTGGTGACAATCGCCCCTTCCAGCGCACAAGAGTAGGGAACAGGGTGCATGGGCTGTGCCAGAAGAAGGTGGCAGGGCTGACCTGGGGGCAGGACCTACAGCCAGATAGGGATTCCATGTGAGTTGGTTGGTGGGTGTGTTTGGGGGTGAGTCTGTTGTCTATTCCTTGGTCTATTCTCTGTCCTCTTGGTGTAGTGAACTCTCAGCTTGTCAGTGCAATGGGCTGTCTCCTGGGAACAGTGGCCTTGAGTGTTTCCACAAGGTGTGAGGCCTAGGAACATCCCATGCCCTAGGGAATTCAGTGCACAGGAAGTTTGTAAGACTAGAGTCCAGGTGCCCAGGGATGGTTCTGCTTTTGCCAGGTCTTCGCCCAGCAAAAGGAATGTCCTTCCCTGAAGAAACAGTGAGGTGACTTGACTGATGACATGTAGTGTGGTGTGTTACCCTGGCTTGCAGGATTTGGGTACCCTGGTGAAATTTCTGAATCTCCTGGGGTGCAGAAAGAAACCCAAGAGGCAGGAAAGCCACTACTTTAGCTTTGGGGTCAGTCCCACCAGCCTAGCATTTTCCCAGAATCCAGGTACGGCTGCCAGGTGGAAAAGCTGGGATGCTGCTGATGGAGCTGCAGTAGAGGACCTGAGCTGCTCACCAGGATGTGGGGGTGGGTGGGTGGCTTGGAGGGTGGGAAGGAAAGATGGACAGGAGGCCTTTGGAAGGGCAGTGCCAAAAGAAGACAGAGAGAGGGAGGCCAAAACCCTACAACACCTGGTATTCCCAGATCGACTCCCATCCAAGTACCAACTAGACCCAACCCTGCTAAGATTTGGAGATCAGAGAAGTTGAAGAAGGTCATTATTGTGCCACTGTACTCTACCTTGGAGGACAGAGTGGGATCCTGGCTCTAAAAACAAACAAACAATCAAAGCTTATAAAGAGCTTATCCTGATTTACAATACTTATAATTTAAACATTGAAATGCTGGTGTTAAAACTGGAGGCTTTTTAGATAACCAAGTGAAACAATGGGAGTACAGAAGGAATAAAGAAATCTGCAACTGACTGTGATCAACTCGTAAACACCACTGCCCTTGAACTAGCCAAAAATGTAGATAGTTATGCTCGATTAAGTAGCACATATCTAGAATGCTACAGAGAAGATTAGCACAACCTCTACACAAAAGTGACATGTAAATCAATGAAGCATTATTTATTTCTTTTTAAAGTAGACTTTCGAGTCTGACAGTTAAGGGTGGCCACTTGCTGGCACACAGCCTCTAGAAAGTCTTTTAAAGTTCACTCTGAGGCAAATTAGAAGGCTCCAATGAGATAATGTTTGTCATCTCTGGATTCTGTCTTCTCTGACATATTGAGTGTTCAGGAAATAAAACCCCCCAAAAAGTAAATGATCTTATAACAATGAATTAGGATCATAAAATCTGTTGAAATCAGCTAGGTGCAGTGGCACATGCTTATAGTCCTAGCTACTCTGGAGGCTGAGGCGGGAAGATCATTTGAGTAGAAAACTTCAAGGTCAGCCTGGCAAGAAAGCACGTTTCCATCTCTAAAAACCAAAAATACATAAAAATCAAAATTTGGCCAGCTCAGTGACTCAGCCTGTAATCTCAGCACTTTGGGAGGCCAAGGCAAATGAATTGCTTGAGACTGCGGGTTCGAGACCAACAACTTGGCAAGGCCTCGTCTCTACCATAAAAATAAAAAATTAGCTGAGCATGGTATCACATGCCTGTAGTTCCAGCTACTTGGATGGCTGAGACAGAAGGATCCCTGGAGTCCAGCAGGTCAATGCTGGGGTGGCCATGAGCATGCCACTGCACTCCAACCTGGGCAACAAAGTGAGACTCCAACTCAAAAAAAAAAAATTAAAATTTTGTTGAACTCATTTAAATTTAAATGTAGGTACTTTGATATTTTAGGTTTCATCAAATTTTTGCATTAATTGGTGCTTAGTGGGTGGGAAGCAATTAAGAATATTTTCTATTGTATTCTACAGCTGTACATACTGTCTAGTCTGTCCTCCACCCATGTTACAATGACTCAAGCCTCAATATACTTGAGCCATCGGGATTGCTTCTGCCCAGCTCTGTTGTCCTGTGTTCTCTTTCCACTCCTTGAAAAGCAATTTAAAAATAGAAAACCAGAGGCCAGGCATGGTGGCTCAAGCCTGTAATCCCAGCACTTTGGGAGGCCAAGGCAAGAGGATTGCCTGAGTCCAGGGGTTCGAGACCAGCCTGGGCAACATGGTGAGACCTTGTCTCTACGATAAATCAAAAAATTAGCCAGGTGTGTATAAGAAAAAAATGATTTATTTTCACAGTAAGCCACAAGCTGTTTGTAACTGCTTTTTCCTGACTCACTTCCTGCTTCTTGTTCTCTTTTTGTGGGCTTTTACTTTGGTGGGCTTTTTCATTTAAGCTTCAATGGGAAACAATTAGAACAAAATCTTGTAAGCCTATAGGCAAATAGGACATGTAGATGAGGTAAGTTTGTCATACCGATGCTAACCAATTAATAAATAGGACATGCAGGGCAACTCCCTCGGGTCCCCTCCCACTGTGGGAGCTTTTCTGTCCTCTCAATAAATTCTGCTTTCTAAATAAATAAATAAATAGGACATGCAAATCAACTATCCAGGTAACCCAATCAATGTACAACATATAGGCTACATCTGGGAAAGTGATGCAAACTCTGGAAGTACCCAGCCTATGGGGAAACAGGAGGGACTTGTGTTTTAGAGCTTAAATACTCTGGCTGAACTGTTTGGTGTGCTTGCTCATCCTAGGGACATCCGCTCTTGCAAAAGCATTATTAAAGAGTTGCTTCACTCTACTGGTCACCAAGTCTCCATGTCATTTTTGGATGGCCCAATCTGGAGGTGGGGATTCCCCCTAAAACCCCCATTTCTAGCAGTTGGGGGCTTGCCCGGGATATCTACATCTATGGGACCAGACCCCCATTGGAGGGGGAGACACATCCCACCTGATTTAAGGTGGCCTGCTCAAGTCAGGTACATCTGACTCCTGAAGTCCTGCAGATAAGCCCAAGGCTGTTGCAGGAGATTTGGCAGAGGAGAAACAAAGAAAAAGCCATGCACCCCTGCAGCAACCCGGCAACCTTGTGCACAAGCCAAGGTATGGAAATTGGACTATAACTACTGCCTTCAGGGTTGGGAAGATTCTTGGAGGTTGAGTTTGTGCAACTAAAATGTTTTAATCCTGAAACCTCCATTAAGAGGAATTGAGCCTTTCAGGAAGGGCCCAGAGTCTTAAGGTCTGTAAGAAATCTCTATTATGCTGGGCTGGGTGGCTCAGCCTGTAATCCCGCGCTTTGGGAGGCTGAGGTGAGTGGATTGCCTGAGCCTGCGGGTTCAAGACGCGCCTGGGCAACTTGGCGAGACCTCATCTCTTTACAATAAATCAAAAAATCAGCCGGGCATGGTAGCGCACGCCTGTAGTTCCAGCTACTTGGAAGGCTGAGGCGGAAGGATCACCGGAGCCCAGCAGGTCAAGGCTGCGGTGGCCAGGAGTGGCCACTGCACTCCAGTCTGGGTGACAGGGTAAGACTCCGACTCAAAAAAAAGAAAAGAAAACCAGAAATGCTTTTTTATAAAAATTAGAAAATGTAGGTAAGCACAAAGAAGAAAATTAAGACATTTAATAAAAGTACTAAATGGTGATCATTCTTTCACCGCGGGGCCAACCAGGGTTTAACAATGTGGTGTGTATATTTGTCTCTCTACACTCCAAATGAGCTCATATCCCTCAAAATGTTTTCTAACACAACATTTTTGTTGTACAATGTATCATGATCATAAATCCAGTTGTAAGCATTCTGCCTCAGCAGCATTATCCTCTTAGGAGCCCTCCTGTCTGAACCTGTTTTATTTAGCAATTCTTCTGCCAGATTAGATTGTTTCCAAATTTCCACTGGAGCAAATGCTGAAGTGTTATCTTTCTGCCTGCCTTTTCCATAAGGTTATACAGAAGCTATGATGTCAGCAAATGTTATTCTTCCAATTAGACCTTGACCGCCTTTAAAAACCAACTCAAAGTCTTGTATTTCTAGAGCACCTGCTGAGCTTACTGTATACAACACCTTTCAAAATTGTAAACACCTCTAGGGGAGAAGCTGCATAGTCTTGGAGCCAGGATGTTAGCAGTTCAGTGATTTTCCAGTGATGCTTTGAACAGGTCAGCAAGGATCTCCCCCCAGGCCTCCAGGGTTTCCCCATTGCACCCCAAACTTACAGGTCCAGGATCAGATGGAGGAGGACAGCCTGGGATCGGGTTGCTCTAAGCTTTCCCCAGAAGCAGGGTCTGAACTTGACTGGAACACAACACCCTCTCCTCACGTTCTGGGTTTGAGAGGCACCCTCCTGCCCAGGGACCTGGGATGTGGGATCTGCCCCACAGAGGTATGACTCCAGTCTGACTTTGGCTCCCTCTGCACGAGGGTGGGAGAGGTGGGATCAGTTCTGGGTCAGTTTCCTCTGGGTCCTGCTGCAGGGAGGGTAGTGACACTCCCCTGCCATACCCTGAAGTTCCCAGAATCCACTCCTTCCATGCCTGAGGATGCTGAGTAAAACTCCAGGGCACCTCTGACCTCATAGAATGCTCAGACCCACAGAACCCTGGGTCCTCCAGAACATCCTGGACTTCATGAATCCCTGGGTCCCAAGGAACTTACCAAACGTGCCACGGGCCTCCAGATCTCTCAGTGCCTGGGTCAGGCAAGGCCTCACTGGGATGGCTGCTGTCTAATTTGTATCGTCACCACCATCTATGCTACCCTGTGGTGCCTCCTCTACCAGCCCCAAGGGGAGCCTCAGCAGGAACCTGGCAGTCTCAGAGAAGAGCTGAGCGAGGTGGGGGTGGGGAGCCTAGATAGCAGTCTAGGGATAGTGTGCCCCAAAAAGTAAGGGGTGCAGGGTCATGGGTGGGGAAACCATCGCACCTGGAAAACCCAGCAAGCCATCTATCCTGACTCTCCCTTCCATCCCAGTCTACACCGAGTCCCCCTGAATGCACACAGATGGTCAGGCTGAGGTTCCCCACACAACCCCTTTCCTTCTTGAATTGGCATGAACCCAGCCCCTAACTTATTCTCACCCTTCCTAAAGCCAGTAAGGGATCTGTGCTAGAGGAAACCCAGTCCTGAAAGGAGCCCTCTCCTGCCCTCCTCCATGGCAGCCTTGAAGCCTCTGTTTCCTTGAAGAACCCAAGGTTCAGAGCTCCATGCCCTCCAAAGCTATAAAAAATGCCTAGCCCCCAGTCTGACCCAGGGAGATGGTGCCCGAGCCTGGGAAATGGTGGTGTAAACAAGATCACCTCCCCCTGGTGGGCCCCTTAGAGCTGAAGAGGATCAAAGAGGCAAGGCAAGATGGAAAGGACAGGAAACAGAGACAAGACCTGCCACCAGAGAGCAAACAGACCGGTCAGTTCTCCGTAGGTATTTAGTAGATGCTTAGCATGGAGATGTACATGTCACACTATTCTCGATCCTTACTTCTACAAGTGTATTCTGTAGAAAAAAGATCAACAAAATTAAGATATTATGTTTGGAAAAGCAGTCACTAGCATGCTACCCAAACATCCTTAAGTGAGGATTTATGCAAACAAGTTGTGATCCTTTGTTTCAGGGATATATTGCAGGACCAAACATATGGTCCATGAAATATGTCTCTGATACTAGTTGAATTGAGTATTGGCATAAGAGTCTCTATGCTGTTAAAAATGAGCGTATGCATATGCAGTTAGATGGGAGGCCTTGACATCTATTTGGCAGCTGCTGAGGACGTCTGTTAAAACTGAAAAAAAAGTCTCTGCTCCACTGAGCCCACAGGAATTGTGAGGTGAAACACAATTGCAACTGTTATGTGACAAGAATGAACTGGTCCCCAAGAGTGACCTCATGGAGAGCCATAGCACAAGTAGAAACATGTCTGTGAGTATGCTGAAGGGCCACAGGGGAGGCCCACCCAATTCCCACCCTGTGTGGGCTGGAAACAAAAGGAAAAGTGTCTGCTGTTGTTGATGCTCTGTGGAACAAGGCCAAGAGGTCATCAGGACAAGGCCAGGTGCTCTGAGGGCCAAGTGCTCTGTAGAACAAAATCAATTTTTCTGTGGCAGGAAATTACTCTGTGGAACAAAGTCAGTTACTCTGAAAAACAGGGCTAACAGCTCTGTGTAGCAGGGTCAAGTTCTCACCTTCCAGTGCTAGGGAAGGGGGCAATGAAGGGCCCGGGGAGTTCAAGAGACACTTTGCCAAATATTTCCAGGGACCCATGATGGGTCACTATGAAACTGCCCTATTCAAAGAGTGTGTCTTTTAAAAAAACAAATGCTTTCATTGATTATTTTTAAAAATACCTCCATAGTATTATACTAGTCATGAACTGCTTCAAAACATACAAATGAAATTGTAGGAAAAAAATAATTTAAAAAAATGTAAGCCGGGCTCGGTGGCTCAGCCTGTAATCCTGCGCCTTGGGAGGCTGAGGTGAGTGAATTGCCTGAGCCCGTGGCTTCGAGACCCACCTGGGCAACTTGGCGAGACCTCATCTCTACAATAAATCAAAAAATGAGCCAGGTGGTAGCGTGCGCCTGTAGTTCCAGCTACCTGGAAGGCTGAGGCGGAAGGATCGCCGGAGCCCAGCAGGTCGAGGCTGCGGTGGCCGGGAGTGGCCACTGCACTCCTGTGCGGGCGATGGAGTGAGACTCCAACTCAAAAAAAAAAAAAATGTAGATTACTTAAGCATTAGCCCAGGAATTGAATAAGAAATTAACTTCCAGCCGGGCTCAGTGGCTCAGCCTGTAATCCCACGCCTTGGGAGGCTGAGGTGAGTGAATTGCCTGAGCCCGCAGGTTTGAGTCCCGCCTGGGCAACTTGGTGAGACCTCATCTCTACAATAAATAAAAAAAAATTAGCCGGGCGTGGTAGCGTGCGCCTGTAGTTCCAGCTACTTGGAAGGCTGAGGCGGAAGGATTGCCGGAGCCCAGGTCGAGGCTGCGGTGGCCAGGAGGGGCCACTGCACTTCAGTCTGGGCGACAGAGTGAGACTCCAACTCAAAAAAAAAAAAAAAAAATAGAAAGAAATTAACTTCCAGAACATGAAACCCTGGGTCCCAAGGAACTTACTAACATGCCACGGGCCTCCAGATCTCTCAGTTGCTGGGTCAGGCAGGGCCTCACTGGGATGGCGGCTGTCTGTCTAATTTTTAAGGTGAGGAAGACCCAGGGGCTCCCAAGGTGGTAAGTGAACCCCCAAGAGTCACCCACCCCAAATGAGGTTTTGCAGGAGATGAAACATTCTCTAACCATTCCTTTCTCTTGGAAACCAAAGGGGCAAAATCAGGCAGTGGACTTTCATGCTCCATTTTTGTCACTAATTTTATGGCTCTTGGTTTTATATATTAGAAATAAAAAGGCCATAAACCAGCCTATGATCAGTATACAAGCTGTGGCACACAGCAGCCAATCCCTCTCTTATAGTATTGTGATAAACATTCAGGACCCACTTATGAGTGAGACCATGTGATATTCAGTTCTTTGTTTCTGTGGTAGATCACTGAGTATGATGGACTCAAAATCCATCCAAGTTGCTGCAAAGTCCATAATCTTGTCCTTTATGGCTACATAATACTCCATCACATATATATACCACATTGATTTTATACAGTCTTTTTTTGATGGGAAGCATGGTTTGTTCCATAAGTTTTGCTATTGTGAAGTGCTGCAATCAACATGCGTGTGCAAGCATTTTTTTTT
>CAUYQG010060589.1:0-14419 GCA_963574415.1 Tarsius wallacei | reverse complement strand
GTTAAGCATGTTTGAAGTTTTTCCTAATAAGTTTAAAACTATGTTAACATGGAAGTGGCATTGTGAGTATATTTTTCTTCTTTGTACTTTTCTGATTATCTAAGGAATATATATATATATTTTTTTTTTTTTTTTTTTTTTGAGTTGGAGTCTCACTCTTGTCACCCAGGCTGGAGTGTAGTGGCACATTCACGGCCACCCCAGCATCAACCTACTGGGCTACGGCAATCCTTCCACCTCAGCCTTCCAAGTAGCCACAACTACAGGCATGCGCTACCATGCCCAGTTAATTTTTGATTTATTGTAGAGATGAGGTCTCACCAAGTTGCCTGGGCTGGTCTCGAACCCGTGAGCTCAGGCAATCCACTTGCCTCGGCCTCCCAAAGTGCTGGGATTACAGGCTGAGTCACCGAGCACAGCCAATACACAATTTTTGAATGGTATCAAATGTTATTTGAAAAGATATTTAGCCAGGCAGAGAGACTTATGGCAATCCCAGCTACTCAGTAGGCTGATGCAGAAGGGTCGCTTGAGTCTGGAGTTCGAGGCTGCAACGAGCTACGATCGCACCACTGCATACCAGGCTGGGCATCAAAACGAGACCCGTCTCTAAAATAGATAGATAGATAGATAGATAGATAGATAGATAGATAGATAGGCAGTGTGCAGTGGCTCAAGCCTGTAATCCCAGCCCTTTGGTAGACTGAGGTGAAAAGATTACCTGAGCCCAAGTGTTCGAGACAACCCTGGGAAACTTGGTGAGACCTCATCTCTACAATAAATCAAAAAATTAGCCAGGCTTGGTGGTGCATGCCTGTAGTCCCAGCTACTTGGAAGGCTGAGGCGGAAGGATCGCCTGAGCCCAGTAGGTCGAGGCTGCAATGGCCGTGAACATGCCACTGTACTCCAACCTGGATGACAGAGTGAGACTCCAACTCAAAAAAAAAAAAAAAAAACCGAACAAACAAATAAATAAATAAAATAATAAATAGATTCATTTAAAAAATAAAAAGATATATAATATGAAAAAGAAATGTAGCAAGATATTAGCAGTGACAGGGAGATCATGTATTATTCTTAAACCAGGAAGTGAAACCTATTTAAAAGCATAATTAATACCCAGACATCAGAAATTATAAGTATTTTCTTTGTGTTGACCCCAACAGCAATTTTTTTCTCTTGAAAAAATGACTACATTTTCTATCTGCTGGTCTTTCTCTGTTGGAAAGCTGCTTTTTACGCACTAAACAGTTCAACACTCAGATCTCAACTTTTGAGCTTCTTAGTTAGGTCAGAGGCTCTCCTGTTAGTGTCTTCCAGTCACCAGAAGCTCACCTTGGTGGGGACAGGATTCATTCTTCCCAGGGCCAGACAAGCTCTTCCTTAGAAAGACATGGATGAAGAGGTGAAAGGACCATCTACGCTTTCAAAAACCTGTGTCTGGGCTTTGGAGCGCCCAGATGCTCCAGGTCTCTTTCTGACTCCAGCAGGCATTACCTCAGGAGTCAGCAGGAGTAAGGAGTGGCCCTGCCAGCTCTCTCAGCACCACCTCCCTCCTGTTCACCAGGTTTTGGAGCTATATCCTGGGTAACTTATGTTTGCACTCCTTAGAACACGAAATCATTGTGCCTTCTTCTGAGCCTCTCCTCCCCAGGGCTGGCCCAAGATCCTTCACCTCCACCATCAACGTCTCCGTATTGGTCTGTATAGTGTGGGACATTGAACTATTCACCTCCCCTATTCTTAGGCCTGTCAGTCTCTTATCCGGGTGGACTCCCTCACCTCCCTGGCTGCCCTCTTTAACCATTTCTTCCACT
The DNA here is from genome assembly GCA_963574415.1 of Tarsius wallacei. Taxonomy (NCBI): domain Eukaryota; kingdom Metazoa; phylum Chordata; class Mammalia; order Primates; family Tarsiidae; genus Tarsius; species Tarsius wallacei. The sequence continues at coordinate 12,602 of CAUYQG010060589.1, read as the reverse complement.
CGTTGAGGGACTCCTCATTTTCATAGAGCATGAGACTCTTAATACCTTAAGTAAGAGATCAGAAAAGTCAAACTGTTTTCCTACTCTTGCACACTCAACCCAGAGTTCTTCACCTCTGGAATCAAAAGGTATGTGGGGTTTTCCCCCTAACATCAAGCAATTCCTCCGTGGACACCAGCTGTATGTCACATGATTTAACTCAATTCTGACACTCTACCTGGATATATCCTTAGATCCTACAGGTTAAGGGCTCAGTTCCACAATGCTGCCCCCTATTTCAGATGCCAGATGTAAGCCCCATGCTGTTTCACTCATGATTCTGGCCAACCAGCTATAAATTGGGGTTTCCATGATCCCTTCCTTGAGTTTGATTAATTTTCTAGGATGGCTCACAGAGAGAAAGGAGGATGCCCTTCAGATTTTCTCATCCTTGCAAGTGTTCACTTCCCCTTGACTTTGTCTGCCATGTTGTGATGCAGCATGAAAGATCTCACTAGAAGCCAGAGTCATGCCCTTGAACTTCTCAGTCTGCAGAACCATGCACTAAATAAATCTCTTTTCTTTATTAACAACAACAAAAAACCCACCTCAGGGAAACACTTTCCTTACATTTACCAATTTGTTATAAAGAGGATTACAAAGGATACAGATGAGCAGACAGGTGAAATAATACACAGGACGAAGAACAAGGGAAGGGGAAGGGGTGAGGAGCTTCCATGCACCCTCAGGGTGGGCCACCCTCCAGGCACCTCTATGCATTCAGCAACCCAGAAGATCTCAAACCCTGTCCTCTTGGGTTTTTGTGGAGGCTTCATTACCTAGCCATGATTAATGACATCATTGGCCATTGGTGATCAACTTCAGTCCCTCTCCCCTACCTGGGTCAAAGGTGGGGGTTAAGAGGTAGAATGGAAGGACTGAAAATTCCAACCCACCAATCACATGGTTGGTTTCCCTGACAACCAGCCTCCCTCCTGTGGCTATTTAGAAACACCTCACCTCACCTATTCCCTCACTCCAGCCACTGGTCATCGGATTAGCATGCAAAAGGAAATATCACTTTGGAGATTCCAATGGTTTTAAGAGCTGTGAGCCAGGATCCAGGGCAGAGACCAAATGTACACCTTGTAATTTTCTTTTCAAGCGTGAAGACTAGACTACATTTGCAGAAGTCTCAGGCCAAGCCCCTCAGATTGAGAAAACAAATAGAACATTGCCCCTGGCCTGCAGGATGTTGGATGGCCTTTCTCAAAGACCAGAACCCCTGAGTATTTGGACAAACATGAATCCTGCATGGTTTCCATTGGACATTGTTTGTGAGGGCTGCCTGAGCACCCAGGCCTTGGTGAGCATTATGGTTTAGTAGGTCAAAGGTAACGCAGGGCACAGTGGCTCACACCTATAATCCCAGCACTTTTGGGAGGTGGAGGTGAGAGAATTACCTGAGCTCACAGGCTTGAGACTAGCCTGAGCAACATGGCAAGACCTCATCTCTACAATAAAAATCAAAAAATTGCCGGGCATGGTGGCTCATGCCTGTGGTTTCAGCTACTTAGAAGGATCGCCCGAAACCAGTAGGTCGAGGCTGCAGTGGCCGTGACCATGCCTCTGCACTCCAGCCTGGGTGACAGAGTGAGACTCCGACTCAAAAAAAAAAAAGAAAGTCGAAGGCTCTCTCTGCCCCCCGGGTTAGCCAAGCTGACACACTACAGAGTTGGTGTCATTAGAGATTCCTGGACAGCTTCTCTGCATCTGGCTTCTCAGAACCAACAATCACACAACATTCCCAGAGCTCTCACTGTGACAGATATCCTGGTCCCATCCAGGGTTCTTGGTGACACTGTCCTGTCTGGAAATATGTTATACCAAATATGCAATCACCAATTGTGATCGTAAAAGAAAAAAAATGAAGGAAAAGACTTCTAGTTCCTGAACATGTCTCCTTTGTGTGATGCAAACATGAAACAGAACCAACTTCCTGGCCCAAGCAACACTGATACGTAAGAGCAATCGCTGGGCCATTCAAACCTGTTACTGGAGTCTCCGCCTGAAGCAAATTATTGTTATTACCAGGTTATAAACCCTTAAAAGAATCCCTTAATGGAAAAGCTAACAGCTCATTAACCATAACGAGTGTCATCCTACAGGACGTGTTCCGGCAGAGGGAAGGCCACTGTGTGAACGCGGTCTTTCCGCAACCCACAGGCTCTTGACCAAGATGCTCAATAGCAGACAGTAAGACCCCCGGTCAGGACCAACCGCTCTGCAGTTGCGTGTGACTCTTCCGGTCCCTGCAGCCAACCTGGCAAAACCCAGTTTATGTACCTTGAGAGAATGCGACACATCTGTGGGACCGTTCACAAAGAGGGGAAGTCAACTACCGCCATCAGCAGACGTGAGACTGTCAGCTTCAGACGCCGGGTTGCAAGACAGGGCCCGTTATCACAAACAAGCTGTTTGCTCACAGTTTGAATCTATTTCTGGAGACTGTTTACCTAAATGAAATTACTTATCCGCTGGGGCAGGGTTCAAAGCTCAAAAGATAAGTGCAGTTGGCTGCTATAAAGATGCAAGGCTGGGAAAATCAGGGAGAAAGAACAAAGTTAGATGAATCCCGGGGGGTGGGGGAGTCTCAATGCCATAAAAATTACATGGCATTCCTTTAGACCATCAATTAATTTTAATTCCAAAAGTTCAAAGCCACTATTTAAAGGAACTAATTAATAGCTAATATTCTCCCCAGAGTGATCTAGGAGGTTCGCAGAAGCAAAGGCATCAACGGGCTGAATGTGCCTTCTCTTACCGGTCATGTAGGTAACACCAGACAGTCCCATAAGGGCAGGTCTGAGAGTTCCCATGCCTAGAATAATAATACTGACACTTCCTTACTCAGACCCTGGCTAAATTTTAGTAACTGTGTCTCTGGAGACCTAGCTCACCACAGTCCCCCTTGAGTTATGCCCTGTGGAAAAGCTGATCCTAAGGTCGAGGGCATAGCTCGCCCGGTGCAGGTTCTAGCGTGATTGATCTTTCCATAAGCTACTCTAGGGGAAAGTTCGTATCTGATTTTTCATCACCTTAAGGGCAGGGCGTTGAGTTCATCATACTCCCTCCTCGACTGTCACTGGTCCACACACGCATCTTCTCTTTAGCAATTTTAAAATTCCCTTTTGCCCTCCCTACTCACCCCCTCTCCTCTCCTCCCACACCCAGGCTGCTGGCTAAGGCATTCAGTGTTCGTTTTGATGTTCGGATATTGCTGCTTCACGTCCATGTATTTTGGTTTCTGCTCATAACCCTCTTACCCACCATTTCTTTTCTTCATGTTGCCATCTAGTTAGTCGTGGTCCATTTGTGTTCTCATTGTTTACACATTTTAAGCAATATCGGTGAGAGAATGTTTGTGCTCTGGCAAAACCCAGTTTATGTTCCTTGATAGAATGCGACACAAATGTTTTCTATTTAACATTTCTATCACCACTTGTTTCTTTTCTTTAGTCTTTAATCGTCTTTTTTTTTTTCTTATCTCTCTGCACCCCCAGCAGGTAGCCACTGCTAACAACATGGGCAAGGTCTTTCTCTCTCCACACACTTCTCCAGGATGAGTCAATCTTTTTAACAGGTGGAGGTACATATACATATGTGTGTTGGGGGGTTGATTTAATGAAACTGGGTTTATAATACATAGCTCTGAAATTTGCTACTCTCACTTAAGAATATGTCATGATCAGGGCCACGTGTGGTGGCTCACGCCTATAATCCCAGCACTTTGGGAAGCCAAGGAAGAAGGGCTGTTTGAGCCTAGGAGTTCGAGACCAGCCTAGGAAACATAGTGAGACCCTGTCTTTACAAAAAATAAAAATAAAAATAAAAATACTGAGGTGAGTGGATTGCCTGAGCCCATGGGTTCAAGACCCGCCTCGGCAACTTGATGAGACCTCATCTCCACAATAAATCAAAAATTAGCCGGGCGTGGTAGCGCGCGCCTGTAGTTCCAGCTACTTGGAAGGCTGAGGCGGAAGGATCGCCGGAGCCCTGCAGGTCGAGACTGCGGTGGCCAGGAGTGGCCACTGCACTCCAGTCTGGGCGACAGAGTGAGACTCCAACTCAAAATAAATAAATAAATAAATAAATAAATTAGCTAGGCGTAGTGGTGTGCACCTGTAATCCAGCTACTGGGGAGGCTGAGGCAGAAGGATTGCCTAAGCCCAGGAGGCTGAGGCTGTGGTGAGCCATGATTGTGCCATTGTACTCTAGCCTGGGTGACAGAGAGAGACTCCAACTCAGAAAAATAAAAGAACATGTCATATCATCTTCCAGGGCAGTAGATCCAAAGTTAATGCATGCATTTTAACAGCTGCATAATAGTCCGAGTACAGGGGCTCAGCCTGTAATCCCAGCACTTTGGGAGGCCAAAGCAAAAGGATTGCCTGAGCTCGGGGGTTCAAGATCAGCCTGGGCAACTTGGTGAGACTCCATCTCTACAATAAATCACAAAAACTAGCTGGGCGTAGTGGCATGCATCTGTAGTTCCAGCTACTTGCAAGGCTGAGGCAGAAGGATCGCCTAAGCCCAGCAGGTCGAAGCTGCGGTGGCCATGAGCGTGCCACTGCACTCCAGCCTGGGTGACAAGAATGAGATTCCAACTCAAAAAAAAAAAAGTTGCATGATAACTCAAAAAACAGATGGATGTTCAACCGTTCATCCCACTATCCCCCTACCCATTCCCCTTTTTTACTTACACAAATGATATACCACTTTGAATTTCTTACTCTCTTTGCTATGCACTATGCTTTTGATATCTGTCCGTGTTATAATGTGTCGCCCTAATCCACTGTTTTGTTTTGGGTTTTTTTGAGTTGGAGACTCACTCTATCGCCCAGGCTGGAGTGCAGCGGCACGCTCCCAGCCAGAACAGCCTCCACCTGCTGGGCTCCGGCGATCCTTCCACTTCAGCCTTCCAAGTAGCTGGAACTTCAGGTGCGCCCTACCACGCCCAGCTAATTTTTCTGATTTTATTGTAGAGACAGGTCTCACCAAGTTGCCCAGGCTGGTCTCGAACCTGCGGGCTCAGGCAATCCACTCGCCTCGGCCTCCCAAAGTGCCAGGATTACAGGCTGAGCCATCGAGCCCAGCCCCACTGGTTCTAACAGCTGCACAAATCCATTCTGAGCCCCCAGTTTACTTCACCTATCACTCTCCAGATGACTATATACAGTAGCAGCATAATGGGTAAGGGACTTTTAATATACTACCGAAAGGTGAATGCCCTTACAAATAAAGCAACCAGTCAGGCATGGTGGTGCACACCTGTAATCCCAGTTCCCAGGAGGCTGAGGCAGGAGGATTGCTTGAGTCCAGGAGTTCGAGGTCAGCCTGGACAACATAGCAAGACCCCATCTCTAAAAATAAATAAATAAAGCACAAAATAGAAAAGAAATAATTCCAGCTATTTCCAACTCACAACAAATCTGATTTTGGAAAAGTGTTTTAAGCAAACACGGCACAAGAGAAAGAGAAGATTACAGAGGTAAGCGAGACTTGCATTTGTTGAAAATCTACTGTGCCAACCACTTTACAAGAATTGAATTTGATTCTCAGCATGACCCTTGGAGGTAATATTTTACCCACTGATCAGATAAGGAAACGGAGGGCTAGAAATGTTCAGTGCATTCCTCACACTTATAGTGGCACCAGGTCTTCTTGGCCCAAAGAACCTGACCCTTGCCACCATTGCTTGTGAACTTCAACCCAGACAGACTTCTGACGTTTTAGAAAAGGTCTCACAGGTAGCATGGGGGGTGGGAGGGGAAAGGCATATAAGTATCACAAGATTTTCAATCTAGAGTTTCATTCAAGGATTCTGAGAACACTGAAAACTGATATTCTTCCTGACAAAATTAATAATCTTAAGTTAAAGTTCCAAGAAGCTCTAAATGTCTGGACAAATTTATAGGGTTTTTGTGGCAAGAGGCTGGTGGTACGAGGAACAACATGATTAGGAACTGAATTCAGAGTTTTTCTGGTTCAGGGAAGAGGCAGGCCTAGCTGGCAAAGGGGAGGCATGAGGGAGTTGACCAGATGGGAGCCAAGTCACGAATGATGCCTTTCTTACTTTGCCACCATCTTGGCGGCTGCTCTTGGTTGGGGGCCGTCCCACACCTAAGGCAGGAAGATGGTGGCCACAAAGAAGACAAAAAAGTCGCTGGAGTCCATCAACTCAAGGCTCAACACGTTATGAGAAGCGGAAAGTAAGCCGGACTCGGTGGCTCAGCCTGTAATCCCGCGCTTTGGGAGGCCGAGGAGAGTGGATTGCCTGAGCCCGCGGGTTCGAGACCCACCTAGGCAACTTGGCGAGACCTCATCTCTACAATAAATAAAAAAAATCAGCCGGGCATGGTAGCACACACCTGTAGTTCCAGCTACTTGGAAGGCTGAGGCGGAAGGATTGCAGGAGCCCAGGTGGACGCTGGGGTGACCGTGACTGTGCCACTGCCCTCCAGCCTGGGCAACAGAGTGAGATTCCAACTCAAAAAATAAAAAAAAAGGAAAATGGAAAGTATGTACTGGGGTACAAGCAGATTCTGAAGATGATCTGACAAGGCAGACCAAAATTGGTCATTCAAAATAAACTATGCAAAATTGTTCTTTATAATAAAGTTTGCCAGAGCTTGTTCTTAAAAAAAAAAAAAATCACGAATGACATTGCTGAGCATGGAAGGAGTGCAAAATAGATGCTCAGGGTCATGAGCAGATTTCAGCCCGGGGTCCCAGGGCTGTCACAGGGTTTCTTATTTGGCACTGAACTTTCTCTTCCTACATACATAGGACCAAATTGGTAACCTGCTGTGGCCAGTATGTGGAAGGATCTAGAAACCATCACAATCCAGTCACCAGCAGTAGTTAGCAGGCATGGATGCTAGGCAATGGATAAAGCACAAAAGAAGATGAAATGATTAGACTGCAGGATAGTAAAACGAGGATGTTAACTGCATATATTTTCTGCCCCAGGACCCAAAGTCAAAACCATGACTTGACAGCACTTAGAAATTTTTCTTTTTTTGAGTCAGAGACTCACTCTGTCACCCAGGCAGGACTGCAGTGGCATGCTCACAACCACCACAGCCTCAATCTGCTGGGCTCAGGTGATCCTTCCACTTTAGCCTTCCAAGTAGCTGGAACTACAGGTGTGCACCACCATGCCTGGCTAATTTTTCCTGATTTATTGTATAGACGAGGTCTTGCCAAGTTGCCCAATCCTCTCATTCCCACCTCCCAAAGTGTTGGGATTACAGGTATGAGCCACTGTACCTGCCCAGCACTTGGAAATTTTAAAGTGAACCGAGACCCAGCACCTCATCAGCCCGGTTGCTGTGTCATCATCTCAGTGACTCTCGTATCCAAAGGCACAGCAAGTGGCGAGGTGAGCCGGTGGGTTCCCTTCTACTCCATGAAGCAGCAACCAAACCAGCTAGAGTGTTTGAGGAGGACAGGCTAGCGGAAGAGACAGAGGAGCCCAAGAAATTCAAGTCATTTCACAAACAGAATCTCTGTCTTGAAGAGCACACAGCCACTACAGGAAAAGATAAATATGCCAAACCATGTGCGTGAACAACAAAAATAAATATGGGTAGGCCCAGCAACCTAGACTTTATCTCTACAAAAAAATTTAAAAATTCACCAGGTGGTGTCGTGTACCTGAACAGTAGTCCCAGCTACTTGGGAGGCTGAGGCAGAAGGATCATCTGAGCCCAGGAGGTCGAGGCTGCAGTGAGCCATGATCATGCCACTGCCCTCCAGCCTGGGTGACACAGTGAGATTCCCAACTTAAAAATATATTTAAATAAATAAATACGGAATTGATTGTGCCTGGGGGAATTGAGGGAAAGCTCTCACAATAGAGACAGAATTTGATCTGGAAGGATAATCAGAAACTAATAGACTTCCTAACAGCCAACATCCGTTGCAAACTTAGTAGGTGGCCAGTGCTGTCCTAACAGCTCTGTGTGTGTAACTTTATTTCACCTTCACAGCTCTGCGTGTGTGGTTGGTTTATCTACAGCACCTGTTATGGGCCAGGTACTATAGACTGAATGAGGTTCAGAGAGGCGAATTAGCTTACTGGAGGTCATACAGCCACGTAAGCAGAACAGGAAATTGAATCTAGGTCTCTTTGCCACCACCCCCACCACCCAAATCCTGGGTTCCTATATTTCTCTGTATCCAGCAGTCCCTCTAATTTTCCCACAAAAAAAAGAGTCAGGAGAAAGAACTCAGAGAAGACGGCTCTTCAAAAAGTTTTAGCAGCAAGAAGGTGTCTGGACTTTTTGATGAGGACCACTAGGGGGCGGTAGAGAAGGGAAAAGGAAGGAAGGAGTGGGGCTGCCCTGTGGGAGCGGAAGGCCCGGGGAGCCTGGGGAGAGCCCCGAGCCAGGAGGAGAGGGAAGGGGACGCCTCGCTCAAAAGCATGATCTCCTTTCTTTAAGAGCCATCATAAGGTTCTTGTTCTTATTTTAGTTGAGTGAAATTCACACAACATAAAATTACCTATTCTAACGTGAGTAATTGGGTGGCAGTTAGTACCTCCACAATGTTGTGCAACCAACACCTCTATGTAGCGCCAAAACATTTTCATCGTCCCCAAATAAAACCTCATACCCATTAAGCAGTTACTCAAGTAAGTCTGGACATTTCACACGGTGGAATTTACAATCTGGCCCTTTGTGTCACGCTTATTTGTCTTTGCTTTTTTTTTTAAGGTTCACGTTGAAGAATGTATCAGTGCTTCATTCCTTTTTATGGCTGAATAATATTCCATTTTATAGATATACCAGAAGTTGTTTATCCATTCACTTACTGATGGACATTTGGACGTCTCTACCTTTTAGTTATTAGGAACGATGCTGCTATGAACACTTGTGCATATCATATGAGGTTTGTTTTGTTTTGTTTTGTTTTTTGGGATTTCTTTTCTTTTTTTCTTTTATTTATTTATTTTTTTTTTTTGAGATGGGATCTCACTCTGTCACCTAGGTTAGAGTTCAATGGCACAATCACGGCTTACTTCAGCCTCTCAAGCAACTGGGACTACAGGCACGCACCATCATGGTTAATTTTTCTTTGCTCTTTCTTTTTTCTTTTTTTTAGAGAGGCGGTATCACTTTGTTGGCCAGGCTGATTTCCAACTCCTGGCCTCAAGCAATCTTCCTGCCTCAGCCTCCCAAAATACTGAAAATATAGGTGTGAGTCACCACATGTGGCTATCATATCAGTTTTTAAACTTATCTGTGCTTAAGAAAGACAGGAAAGAATCAGAAGAGTGAATGAGATCATACTGGCAACCAATACCAAGTACCAGCAATGAGAGTCTGAGAGCAGAAGAACAATGTGAGTGTTTAACAGGGAGAATTGGGCCAGGCACAGTGGCTCAGCCTGTAATCCCAGCATTTTGGGAGACCGAGGTGAGAGGACTATCTGAGCCTGAGAGTTCAAGACCAGCCTGGGCAACTTGGTGAGACCTTGTCTCTACAATGAATCACAAAAAATATTAGCCTGGCATGGTGGCGTGCATCTATTGTTCCAGTTACTTGGAAGGCTGAGGCAGAAGGATCACCTAAGCCCAGCAGGTCAAGACGGCAGTGGCCGTGAGTGTGCCACTGCACTCCAGCCTGGGCGACAGACTGAGACTCCAACTCAAAAAAATTAAAAATTTTTTTAAAAGGGAGAATTGGCAGGAGGTGCTATGCATTCAATGTGATGGAGTGAACAGATGGCAAGTGGGGAAGAAAGAAGCATCCAAGAGGAATCTCTAGTGTCCCCCTGTGCCAGTGAGGCGGCAAGGATGTCATGAAGTGAGGAAGAGCAAGGCTGGAGCTGAGATCATGAATTTGGACCTGAGTCTGCAGTACCCCTGGCCACTCCACTACTTATCCAATAGGCAGTTGGCAGTCCCACTCAGGAGAGGGCATGCTGGGCTGGAACAGCGAAGGAGGCAGGGGTATTCAGGCTAAGAGATGGGGCCGAAACACTGGGGAATCCCAGGTAAGAGGAGAGCAGCTGGGCATGGTGACTCACACCTGTAATTCTAGTACGTTTGGAGACCAAGAAGGGAGGATTGCTTGCTAGGAGTTCGAGACCAGCATGGGCAACAAAGCGAGACCTTGTCACTACAAAAAATTAGTCCGGTGCCTGTAGTCCCAGGAAGCTGAGACGGGAGGATCATCTGAGCCCAAGAAGTCAAGGTTACAGTAAGCCATGATCATGCCATAGCACTCTAGCCTGGACAACAGAGTGAGACCCCTCAACTCCAAAAAAAAAAAAGACCTCTTCATCTAAGGAGAAAGCATGATTATTCTGTGCCATTGCATATGCTGTTTGCTCTTTCTGGAATGCCATTCCTGATCTCTGGGCCTGGCTCTCTAAAGATCCAGCTCAGATGGGAAGTCTTTCTAGCAAAAGTTAGCTCACCCCCAATCTGAGTTAGATGTCCCATAGCATCCTAAATCATATCAGTGATCCCAGCATGTTGCAATTCTGTGATCACTTGAAATCTTATTGATGCGGAGGAGAAAGATGTCGCCCATTTTCTCCCTCTGCAGCATATTCAAGGCACTGTATAAATACCGGCGAAACGAGTGAATGAAGGAATGAAGGATCTGGGAAGAAGATGGAGGGTCTGTGAGGGGAAGGAGGAGAGCCAGGAGTAGTTCTACGGAATCCAAAAGCAGAAAATTCCAGGGAGGGGGACCGAGCCATATAAAATGCTATGAAAGGCAAAATAGAAGCCGGGCTCGGTGGCTCAGCCTGTAATCCCGCGCCTTGGGAGGCTGAGGTGAGTGGTTTGCCTGAGCCCGCGGGTTCGAGACCTGCCTGGGCAGGCGAACCCTCATCTCTACAATAAATCAAAAAAAATTAGCCGGGTGTGGTAGCACGCGCCTGTAATTCTGGCTACTCGGAAGGCTGAGGCGGAAGGATCGCCAGAGCCCAGCAGGTCGAGGCTGCGGTGGCCCGGAGTGGCCACTGCACTCCAGTCTGGGCGATCGAGTGGGACTCCAACTCAAAAAAAAAAAAAAAGGCAAACTAGAATAAGAGGAGGCCCTAGGAGTTGGGAATACGGACGTTGACAGACTGTCATGAGGCCTATCTCCATGGGGTCTGGGGGACAGGAGATGGCGGTGGGCCAAGGAAGGCACTGGGGACAGAAGATGGTAACAACGGGCTGAGGAAGAAGTGGGGGATGCTGAGGTGGCAGAAGATGCTCTCTGTTAGGAGACAAAAGGCAAGAGGTAAGGCATAGCTGGAAGGAAGTCAGAATTAAGAGCAATAAATTGTTTCCTCAAGGACAAAAAGACTTGCTTGTTTTTAAGGGTGGGAAATGCAATGAAGGAGAGGTAAAAAGGAAGGCAAGCAGAGTGAGAAAAAACAGACACACAGACCAAAAAAATGAAGAGGAAGAAATACAACCGTGTCAAGATTTGAAAGAAGCCGGGCTCGGTGGCTCAGCCTGTAATCCCGCGCCTTTGGGAGGCTGAGGTGAGTGGATTGCCTGAGCCCGCGGGTTCGAGACCCGCCTGGGCAAGCAAGACCTCATCTCTACAATAAATCAAAAAATGAGCCGGGCATGGTAGCACGCGCCTGTAATTCCAGCTACTTGGAAGGCTGAGGCGGAAGGATCGCCGGAGCCCAGCAGGTTGAGGCTGCGGTGGCCGGGAGCGGCCACTGCACTCCAGTCTGGGCGACAGAGTGAGACTCCAACTCAAAAAAAAAACTCTAATAAGTAAAGTTATGATCAAGGCAGGCCACATCCAGACTACACAGACTAGAAGTCACACTAACTGATTTCTAGTAAATCAACACTCTCAGGTGCAAACATCAAAGAAGGAGGTACTGGTCAAGCTCTTGTTGGAGCCGGGCCAGGAACACAAGGACATAAGGACCTTGTCAGCTTATGTCCTTGTCTCCTTCATCTCCTTTTCTTTTTCTTTTAAGTGCACTTTGTGAACCTCTATTCTGAGCTCTCGGATGGCCCGTCTTCCTGCTCGGATGCAGACTGGAAAACAAAACAGTAAAACCAAAATTAAAACTCCAAATGCTATCATAGAATATATAGTAGACCATAAACTATGAGTGAATACCAAATGCATAATCTTATCCATGATACTCTGTAGCCAAAGTATTGGCAGGCAGCAAAGAAGACCCAGAGATGGAGATTCCCACAAATCCTGGTGCAGTTGGACAACATCCAAGGAAATATTATTTGCAGACCATCTCCCAAGCAAATGATTTTTGACCAAGTCTCAGTCCCATTCAGAGTCATAGTATGGCTTTTTTTTTTTTTTTGAGTTGGAGTCTCCCTCTGTCACCCAGACTGGAGTGCAGTGGCCGCTCCTGGCCACCGCAGCCTCAACCTGCTGTGCTCCGGCGATCCTTCCGCCTCAGCCTTCCAAGTAGCTGGAATTACAGGCGCGTGCTACCATGCCCGGCTCATTTTTTGATTTATTGTAGAGATGAGGTCGTGCTTGCCCAGGCGGGTCTCGAACCCGCGGGCTCAGGCAATCCACTCACCTCAGCCTCCCAAAGGCGCGGGATTACAGGCTGAGCCA
>CAUYQG010060585.1:0-18433 GCA_963574415.1 Tarsius wallacei | reverse complement strand
GAGGGATAGGGGAAGCAATTAATGGCAGTAAATACCTGTCTGGGGATGGGGGGACACTTCTTACAAACAAGGGTGCCTGAATGAGACATATTTGTGTACCTAACCCTTAAATGTACCCCTCAATATCACAATAAAAATAAATAAAAAATAAAAAAATAAAAAAAAAACCTGTTCTCTTAAAAGGTTTTGTTCATAGAAGCACACTCTTATTTCTTTGCTATGCTTATCCTCTGTTCTTACACACTCTGTAATATTTTAATTTAGTCTTTACATGGTCTGTTAAAATATCTGTAGGCAGCTTCATGTACTTTCAGTATACAAGGTGGGACCCCCAAAAATCTGGAATTTATTTATAAAAAATTGTGTATTCAAAGGTGTGTTACACATTTAAAGGTCAATCACCTTCCAAATACTTTTTGTTGATACAATACACCTATTGAGATGCTTTTTTCACTGCTGAAAACAGTTTTGAACTTGTCAATATTGATGTCTTTTGGTGCTTCTGTGTCTTGTTTGTTTCACTTTTTCCATATTGGCAAAACTTTTCCCTTTGACTATTCTTTTCATCTGGGGAAACAAACAAAAAGTTGCTTGGGTCAGATTAGGATAACAGGGGGTGTGGGGCATAAGATCCATGACATTTTTTGTTAAAAATGGCTGTGGGCAGATGCACTCATAAATGTGTTGAAAGAATCTCCAAAAAAATTCACTGAAACCAAACGCAGTCTCTCACAACGCTAACTGGTACACAGATGGAGATGGTCTCTTAGAACACTCACTTAGTGGGGGAAGCCTGTACTACAAGGAGTCCGCCCTCCAAAAATTAAGGTTAAAAAATACCTGGTAGATTTTTGGGGGAGTCTCCTCACATATATTCTCAGATTGGCTGTCAAATTTCTCCAGGGAAACTAAAATACAGTTATGTAATTGTTACAGAACGATGGAGATACATTCTAAGAAATGTGTCATTAGGCAATTTTGTGCAAACATTGTAGAGCATACTTACACAAACTTAGATGAAATAGCCCACTATATGCCTAGGCTATATGATATAGACTATTATTCCTAGGCTGCAAATCTATATAACATGTGACTGTACTAAATCTTGCATTCAATTGTAACAAATGGGAAGTACTGTGTATCTAAACATATCTGAACACAGAAAAGGTACAGTAAGAATCCCGCAGAAAAGATTTTTTTTAATGGTACACTTGTATAATACACTTATCATAAATGGAATATGCAGATCTGGAAGGTGCTCTGGGTGAGTCAAGGAGTGAGTTTTGAGTGAATGTGAAGGTCTAGGAAATTACTGTACACTACTCTGGACTTTATCAATACTGTATACTTAGGCTACTCTAAATGTATAAAAGATTAGTTGGCTTTTTTTACTAATAAGTTAACCTTACCTTACTGTATCTTTCAGTTTATAAACTTTTTATTTTTTAATACTTTTTAAATCTTTTTGTAATTATACTTAGCTTAAAACACAAAAACATTGTACAGTTGTACAAAAAATATTTTTTCCTTTATATCCTTAGTCTATATTTTTCTTTTTACAAATTGTTTCTCATTATTATTTTTACTTTGTAAACATTATTTAAAAGACTAGGAAACACACACATTCTTCTAGTTGACAGAGTGTCAGAATTGATCTTCCAAATCTCATCCTACTGGAAGGTATTCAGAGGCAATAATATGAATGCAGCTGTCGTTTCTTAAGATAACAATGCCTTCTTCTTAAAATAAGTAGGAGTATTCTCTAAAATGGTGATGAAAATATAATAAATACATAAAGCGATAACATAGCCCTTTATTTTAATTATCAAGTATTACCTACTGAACATAAGTGCATGTGCTGTACTTTTTTACAACCGGCAGCACAGTACATTTGTTTATAACAGCATCACCACAAGTACGCTAGTAATGCAGTCCACTGTAATGCTATAATAGCTATAACATCACTGGGCAGGAAAAAATTTTCACCTCCGTTACAGTATCATGGAACCATGGTCAGATTTGCAGATTGCCCTTGGCTGAAATGTTACTATGTGACATATAACTATATTCATAAAATATTTTCAGGGTTGAATATAGTTTGGGGAAAAACAGGAAATGACTTAATCCAATGTATATCACCCATGTTCCCATACTGGCTACATAATTGGTGCAATCTTAAATGTTATTAACGTATTACATGAAAAATTTGTATTTGGAAAAAACCCAACAATATTTCAACCCCAAAAAGCCAGTCTTCTCCTCCAGTGTTTCTCTTTCTTGTCCTGAAATCGGCGATTCTTCTTACTACCTCAATGTAGCTATAACTAGCCCTTGAAGTTTCCGAACCTCCACTTACTATTTTCTATCTTATTCCAAATAATTTTTCCTTTTAATATGCTGAGGAATTTAGTATATTTAAAATATTAAAGTACTCACATTTCTTTCACCATAATTGCTAAATTATTATTTTTTAAATTTTTTTAAAAAAATTTTTAAATTTTATTTTTAAGATATGGGGTACAATTCAGGATTAGGTATGCAAATGGTCATTGTACAGGTAAATTTTGGGCATCACTTTGGTCCCCATTTCACGTGGTTTGAGATCAGATACCCCTGTTAATGCAGTATGCCCCTTCCCCTCTCTCCCCTGGCAGTTTCCCAGTATTGCCAATCCTTTTCTTATAGTTCTATGATAATTGTTCAGAACCCACTTATAAGTGAGAACATATAGTACTCTGTTCTTTGTTTCTGTGACAGCTCACTGAGTATTATAGACTCTAAATCCATCCAAGCTGCTGCAAAGTACATAATTTTGTCCTTCTTTATGATTTCATAGTATTCCATCGTGTATATGTATCACATTTTTTAATCCAATCCGCTTTCAAAGGGCTGCACAGTTGATTCCATGTTTTTGTTATTGTGAATAGTGCTGCAATAAACTTATATGTGGAGGTATCTTTTTAATAGAATGATTTGAGTTCCTTTCAGTATATTCCTAGAAGAGTGATTGCTGGATTGTATGTAAGTTCAATTTTTAGATTTTTTAGGAATCACCACACTGTTTTCCACAGAGGTTGTACTAGTTTAGACTCTTGCCAGGAGTGTAAGACCATTCCCTTTCCCCCTATCCTCTCTAGCATCTGTTGCTTTTTGAGTTATTGATGATTGCCATCCTGACTGGAGATAGTTGATAGCTCAGTGTGGTTTTAATTTGCATTTATTTGATGATTAGTGAGACTGAGCATTTTTTCATGTACCTATTGGCTACTTGTATATTGATTCATATCTCTTGCCCACTTTTTAATAGGGCTGTTTGTATTTTTTTTCTTTTCAGTATGTTTGAGTTCCTTGTAGATCCTAGATGTTAGGCCTTTGTCAAACATACAGTTGGCAAATATTTTTTTTTTCCATTCTGTGGTCTGTCTTCCTGCTCTATTGATGGTTTCGTTTTGCAGAAGCTTTTCAGTTTGATGAGGTTCCACTTTTATCTTATCTCTTATGGCATGGGCATTTGGGGTTTTGATCAGGAATTAGTTGCAAATTCCAACTTCCATAAGGGTGTCTCCCATATTTTCTAAGGTTCTTATAGTTTGAGGCTTTATGTTTAGGTCTTTGATACACTTAGAGTTGATTTTTGTGTATGGTGATAGGTAGGGGTCTTGTTTTAATCTTCTGCATGTGGTCAGTTTTCCCAGCACCATTTATTGAGTAAGTTCTCCTCTTCCCGGTGGTTAGAGAAATTGTAAGCAATTCCCTGAAAACAGGACCAAGACAAGGCTGCCCACTCTCTCCCCTACTATTCTATATGGTGTTGGAATTCCTAACTAGAGCAATTAGAGAAGAGAAGGAAATCCGGGTTATCCAAATAGGAAAAGAGGAAGTCAAGTTGGCCCTCTTTGCTGATGATACGATTCTATACCTTGAAGCTCCAAGAGAATCTGTCAAAAAACTTCTTGCACTGATGAAGGACTTTGGCAAGTTCTCAGGGTACAAAATCAACATGCAAAAGACATTCACATTCTTATACACCAACAAAAAACTGGCAGAGAACCAAATAAAATTCACAATCTCAATCACAATAACAACAACAATGACCAAAAAGGAAATACTTTAGCATCTTCCTAACCAAAGAAGTGAAAGACTTTTACCATGAAAGCTACAAAACACTGCTCAAAGAATTCAAAGATGACACAAACAAATGAAAAAATATTCCATGCTCATGGATTAGAAGAATTAACATTGTTAAGATGTCCATCCTACTCAAGGCAATCTACAGATTTAACACAATACCCATGAAATTACCAACATTATTCTTCTCAGACCTGAAAACACCAATACAGAAATTCATATGGAAACATAAATGACCACAAATAGCCAAAACAATCTTTAGCAAAATAAACAAAGTCAGAGGTATCACAATTCCAGACTTTAAACTTTATTGTAAGGCTACAATAATCAAAACAGCCCATGAATTGTACAAAAACAGGCATATAGAGAACAATGTAACAGGATAGAGATTCCAGAAGCATACTTGCTAAATTATTTTTATAAAATTGCTGCTGCTTAAATTACCCTTTTTTTGGGGGGGGGGGTTTGTTTAATTTGAAGTTCCAGGCACTAAAAAGTTTTGTGCCTATACACTAAAGGTATTTCCTTTATTGTCATTGCTGTTGCTATTGTGAATGGGATTGTGCATTTTTTATTTTTATTTATTTTTAATTGGAATCTCCCTCTGCCAACAAGACTGAAGTGTAGTGGCACCATCATGACTTTCTGCATCCTTGACCTCCTGGCTCAAGTAATCCTTCTGACCTCAGTCTCCCAAGTAGCAGAGGCTACAGGTATGTGCCTTCACATCTAGCTATTGCTTTTTATTTCTTTTGGAGACCAGGTCTTGCTATATTGCATTTGCTGGTCTTGAACTCCTGGGCTCAAGTGATCATCTCTCCTTGGCCTCCCAAAGTTCTGGGATTAAAGGCATGAACCACCACACCTGGCCAAGACTTTGTTTTAGAGGAAATATTTCAAAGACTTCTTGAGATGAGACAAACATATTTAGAAAACTCTAAAAGTGACACGTCTAAATTAAATAACACAATAAGTATCAAAGGAAACAAAATAGACAAAACCTTAGTACCTGTTGTAACGTGGATAATTATAAATTAATATAAAATAAATCATCAGAATATCTGAAGATGGCTATATTTGGAAAGTCACTTAGCATCAAAGTTGAATAATCTACTGGATAGCAGCCAATAAAGCATGCCTGGGTCTTTCTTTTTTTATTTCTATTTTTAAAATTTATTTTATTTTAAAGATGTGAGGCACAATTCAGGACTAGGTATACAAGTGGTCATCATACAGGCAAAGTTTGGGCCTCCTTTTGATCCTCATTTTGTCTGGTTTGAAATCAGGTACGCTTATTAATGTTATGTGCCCCCCACTCCCCTGGCAGTTTCCAGCTACTGCCAATTCCTTTCTTATTGTATTATGGTAAATGTTCAAGATCCATTTATGAGTGCAAACATGTGGTACTCAGTTCTTTGTTTCTGAGATAAATCACTGGGTATTCTAGACTCTAAATCCATCCAGGTTGCTGCATAGTCCATAACTGTGTTCTTCTTTATGGCTGCATAATATTCCATTGTGTGTATGTACCACATATTTTAATCCAGTCCAGTTTCAATGGGAAGCACGGTTGGTTCCATGTTTTTCTATTGTAAATAGTCATGCCTGGGTCTTTCAAGAGCCTGAAAGAAAATGTATTTGAGAACCCATAGGAGCAGCATTTAGAGCAACGGTACCTCCCTCAAGGACTGCCAGAAACTTAGGCTAAATTAGACATGATGTATTTATTTGAGTGAGAACAAGAAATAACTATTTAATCTTTCTAGTCTAAAACAGAAAAAGCAATGACAAATGTTTAATTTGCTAAAAATAATAAAGTATAATCAATTATAATATCTAAAATGTGAATAACTGCATTGCAAAATTGAAAAAGCTGATAACATTTGAGTTTTATTTGACAAATTGTTGACTTGGAAGTTTTATCTACCAGCCAAATTGTTTGTCAATCTGCTATTAAAGATCTGTATTTACAGGACATACGTCTGAGATGGACTGAGCTAAACAACACACCTATACTTCCAGCACTTTGGGAGGCCAAGGGGAGAGGACTGCTTGAGACTATAGGTTCAAGATCAGTCTAGGCAACATAGCGAGACTGTGTCTCTACAAAAAATTTAAAAAGATTAATCCAGTATGGTGGTGCATGCCTGTAGTCCTAGCTACTTGGGAGACTCAGGTGGAGTTAACACCTGAGCCCAGGATGTTGAGGCTGTGGTGAGCCATGATTGGGCCACTGCATTCTAGCCTGGGAGACAGAGTGAGATCCTGACTTTAATAACAACAACAACAACAACTTATACAAACAGTTGAGAAGAACTGACAAATGAATAGCTAAGGGTTTTTTTTCTATTAGGTGATAAAACATGGGAAAGGTGTTTCTAAGCACACAATTAAAAGCAGGACACGCAATGAAAAATTACAATGGATTCAACTACCTGAAAATTAAAGAATTCTACAAGACAGAAAAATACCATAAACAAAATTAAAAGGCAAAGGAGAAACTGGAAGAAATTGCAACATATTTGACAGATAATGGGAAAACAGCCTTACTTTCTAAAGATTTGAAAACCTATAAGAAAAGAATATGTTTATAGGAAAATAAGCAAAGGATATAAATAGACAATCTACTACAGATGAAAATATACACTATGGACCACGGAAGAAGAAATGGGTACTCTATTGAATTGCTGTTGGGACTGTAATTTGGATCCATTTCTCTTTCTCCAGGATAGAGAAAAGATGTGATTTGCCATTATGTATTGAAGTCTTTAAAACACGCATGTACTTCAATCCAGCAATTCTACATCTAGTAATTAATCTTAAGAAAGTAGTCATGAGTATATCTCAGATTTATCTACATGTTTATTGCATTGCTGTTCAAAATAGCAAAAAGTTGCAAACAACTTACAAGTCCAACAGAGAGAAATTGATTAACTAGCATGTATCCACCAAAAATTATGTTATAGAAAAATACTTTTGTGTGAAAGGTTAGTCAAAATATGTTGTTATTAATTTGATATGTATCATGCGATTAAAAGACAAAACAAAACAACAACTCCACTTTTGCTTTTTCAATTATTACTACCCAATAAGTGGCAGAGACTTTCTCAAAAGATGAGAGTAGGTATTAAAATCATCCTGAAAAAGAGGAACTGCAGAGAAGTTAAAAATACTTACAGTGGAATGATTAATATAGAATTAGTATCACAGATATATAAAGAAAACTTAAAATCAATAACAAACAGGCCAAAAAAAATAGAATAAACAATGGAAACAATTAGTGAGAGAACAAATCTAAGTAGTAAAAAAATTAATTGATGAATTATGTCTCTATTGAGAGAATTGCAATTAATGTGGCCATAAGCTTACTTAAAATAATTTTTTAACACAAAGTACATATATTTCAGTAATTCAACCTCCAGAAAAATACCAGGACAACCCCTTCGGGTCCCCTCCCGCTGTGGGAGCTTTTCTGTCCTCAATAAATCCTGCTTTCTCAAAAAAAAAAGAAAAAGAAAAATTTCTAATACAAGAAAGATATTCATAGTAGCACTGCTTGAAATATTTTACAAGTGGAAAAACATAATTGTCTCCTGGTAAAAAAATAGATACATTTGCAATTTACTCATATGATGGAAAATTGAGTAGTAGTTAAATAAGCAAATTAAAGCTATAGATCTCAGAATATATTATTTTCCAAAGTCAAATGTTGAAAAACAATTGCAAGAAGAATGTTACATTGTATAGTACATTAAATCTCTAAAATATATTTTATGTTATGTATACTAATATAAAAATAGAAAATAAGTATTCTAAAATATGAAGGATGATAATAGCAGAGTAAAGTTTAGGATAACAAATTTAGTAGAATAATTTTTCAGGAAATGAAAGAACAGAGTAGTTGATACCTTGATATCTGTATGTATTTTATTTATTTTAAAAAATGTACTTGTAAAATATATGAATATGTTAGTATTGGGTTATTCTGAGTTGTAAAACAGAGCAGAGATATAAATAAAAACATAAAGAGTATAAATGAATTGAGAGAAATTAAACAGAGCAAAGAGAGAAAGTAATGAAATGGATATCGGGTGTTTTAGAACAGTGAAGGAGGTATATTTCTGTAGAGGTCAGAGTGAATTGAATATTTTGGAAAAACCATTTTAGTCATAGAGAAAACAAATGGAGTTTTCTTGATATTGTTTGAGGAGCGTCAAATATGGATATGTGAACAACATGAGCACTAACGTAAATGAAGTCCTCAACTATGAGTATTTGGATTTGTATTCAACATGTAAGAAGTTTTCTATTACCCATCAAGCCAGTTATAGAAATTTATTAAAGTCAAACAACTGATTTTTTTGTAAGTCATCAAACTTGTGACTGTAGGTTTCTTTGCATTTTTTCTTTATTATCCTTTTAATGTCCATGTGATTGGTGGTCATGATATCTTTTTTACTCCTGATATCAGTAATCTGCATTTTCTCTTTTTTTCTTAGGTAATCTCACTAGACTATAATGTGTCCAGGTGTGAATCTCACGTTTGTTGTATTTGTATTTATCTTCCACCAAATGTAGAAAGTTTTAGCCATTGAATACTTAAACATTTTTTCTACGCTTTTCTCCTCTTCTTTTGGGACTCACATTAATTATACATTACTAATCTTGATGTTGCCCACAGTCTCTGTGCATCTGTACCTTTTCTTCTCTTTTCATCTCATTGGACAACTTTTTTGCTTATTTCTTCATCTGCAACTTCAAATTTGGTGTTGAGTCCCTGTAGTGAGCTGAATTTCACTTTTGAATAAATATTTGGTTATTTTTCAACTTTTGAATAAATATTTGGTTATTGTATGTAGATCCTTTTTTAAAAAACTTATTTTAGAGTTGTGGGTACAAGTGAGGATTTGCTACATCCGTAAGCTGTATGTAATCTCTATTCATTTGCTACTAATGATCCATCTAATGGATCATTATTATTATACTGTATTTTAATTGTTTAAACATGCTTTTATCTCATAATTTAAAAATATTTTAATAGCTCTTTTGAAATTGCTGAATAATAAATTCAACATCTTAGTACATTCAGTCATAGTTTTATTGACTATCCCCCTTTCAGCTATGGTTCATTTTTTTCTTTTCATGTCTCTTAATTTTTTAAAAAATCATGCATTTTAGATTTTCTATTATAGTAATTCTAGATTCTGAATATGCCTCTTTGGTGTTGCTGCTAATTTTTTTTGTTTTTGTTTAGTAACTTTTTGTGCTAAATCTGTACAATCTGACTCCATTCTGGTGTATGACTGCTAATGTCTCTGCTTAGTTTTATTTTTCCTTAAGCGTAATTCCTGAGGTTTGTTTCTGTGTCTGCATAGCTTAGTGATCAAGTGATGATCAATCAGAAATTTTGTTAAAATATTTTATGCCAATGAGGCTTCTATCCTCTGTTGACAGATGTGTGTGTTTTGGGGGCGAGGGGCTATAAAATACTTTCAAAATTAAGGCAGACTTCAGATTTACCTTGACTTTTACTATCTGTGGGACCCTTTATTCCTCCTCTCTGCATGATCACAATCTCCTTGTCAACTTAAGTAATACTTGGACAGCTTGACAACTTGAGTCCTCTGTTTTATTCTACCCTTGCATGCAGCCACCAAGTCAGTCAGGGATTTGTAGAAATATGAACAAAACCTTCTGTTTCTGCTTTATTTATAAGATCTCTCTTTAGAATTTTGACTATTTTAGTGGTCTATTGCTCCTCCCAGCTGGAACACAAGATCAAAGAACCATGTCTGCTCTACTTTCCTCTTCATTTCTCCCTGAGATTTTACCTTTATTAACATAACCATTGACTGCGATTATTTTGTTTTCTGATCCGGATTAAGTGATTTCCCTCATGAGAAGAGTAGCTGGTTTTCATGGTTTTCTCTGCCTCATAAAGTTACTATGTTGAAGAATCTGGGGTGATGGGAACAGTCACAGTAAGAACCCCACTGTTTATAGTCAAGGATCAGGTGTTTTGCATAAATAAATGCCACATGGCTAATGACCAAATGCTTGGAACATATGAATGTGCTTTTTAACTATTTTTCTCCCAGTTTTATAACTGCTTTTTGAAGACTTCCTCATTCCATCATACCAAATGTCCCTCTCTGCCTGCAATATTGTTAAAAGTTAATTTCTTATGTTGGAGCTACTAAGCCTTATAGGTAAAATGTATTGCATGCTAAGTAAGTGTGAAACACTGTATCAGAATGTTAATTTTTTTATGAGAGATATTTTCCCATCCAAAACTCTGTAAGAGAAAAGCATGTCCATCTCTTGTTGGGATCTGATTTATTTTTCTGAGTTTACAATGACTTTCATTATCTTATATATAAACTCCTCAACAACCATATTTTTATCATTTCATTTACCTCTGATATAAATCTTTGCACATACTTTTACTTCTCCTGTAAAACTTTTCATCAAAATATCTTCTTTAGATCTAAGATGTTAGTATACCTAACCCTTAACTGTACCCCACAAT
The DNA here is from genome assembly GCA_963574415.1 of Tarsius wallacei. Lineage (NCBI taxonomy): Eukaryota > Metazoa > Chordata > Mammalia > Primates > Tarsiidae > Tarsius > Tarsius wallacei. Next base: position 7,776 of record CAUYQG010060585.1, on the reverse strand, counting down.
ATCATAATAAAAAATATTGAATATTTAAAAAAAATCTTATTTATAATTCTTGGCATATTCTTGATGGGCTTTATTCTGATCCCCCTATGCAGGAGTCTTCAATCCCTACACCATGAACTGGTACTGGTTCATAACCTGTGAGGCACCGGGCAGCACAGCAGGAGGTGAAGACGAGACAGCAAATCTTCCTTTGTATTTACAGCCAAGCTTTATCACTCGCATTACTGCCTGAGCTCCACCTGTTGTCATGGGCATTAGATTCTTATAGGAGCACAAACCCCGTTGTGAACTGCACATGTGAAGGCTCTAGGTTGTGCTCTCCTTATGAGTATCTAATGCCTGATGATCTGAGGTGGAGCTGAGGCAGTTATGCTAGCACTGAAGAGTGATTGCATATATAGAATGACAGTTAGTTCCATCCATGGAAAAATTACCTTTCACAAAACTGGTCCCTGATGGCACTGCCCTATAGTATTGCCACCTGTCTCTGGTAACATGTTTTTCATACATCAATATTCAAATTTATGTTTTTTTTCCAGAGCACTCTCAACATCATATTTTACCTGGTTCGTGTCTTCTCTTTAACATCAGGAACATGGGGCTTGTCATTGACTTGTAAACACAGTCACATTCCTTTTAACTAATTTGGTTATATTTTACTAACATTTCTAAGTGTTGATAGCCTTATTTCTTGAACACACACTTTATAATATTTTTTCACTTGGCCTATAGCATATGATACATAACAAACAATATTTTAAAAATTCTCCTGGGAATTGGCTATAAGATTTTACATTTCAGGAAGAAAAGTAAAGAAAGCATTGAAAGGAAGATATATATCCTACTGTGTCTTAAACCCAGAGACAAAATAATTTTGGTTACACTGGGATTAAAACCAGTATCTGCCAACCAGCTACCAATGAAGAGTTTAAATAATTATAGATTCAGAGCTGTAGTTACCAAGTTTCTAACTAAAACTCTAATCTAGTAAGAGCTTATCTAATAAGGCAAAATTATGCTAACTTACTCTGTGTAAAATTTCAGTGTAAAAAATGGAACATTCTATATACATGTTAAAATTTTGATAATGCTATAATGAACCATTATTATAAAACGTCCAGCTAAGAACTGTATTGCTGACAATGGTATTAACAAGCAAAATATATACCAAAGTTATTGTGGACTTATTTTTGGATGATACCATATTGTGGGCACATGTAGAATTCTGTGTGTAATTATAGCGGTAGTATTTCAAATTACTAATAATAAAAGTAGGTATGACTCAACAAAAGATTGTTATTTTTAAATTTTTCATTTTAATTTTTATGAATACACAATAGTTTTGCTTATTCATGGAATACACATGGTATTGTGATGCAAGCATAGAACATTTAATAATGTTATCAGGGTAATTGGGATATTCATTACTTCAAACAGTGATCATTTCTTTGTGGTAGAAACATTCTAATCCCACTCCTGTAGTTATTCTGAAATATACAATAAATTATTGTTAACTATATTACTCTATTGTGCTACCAAACACTAAATCTTACTTCTATCTGACTGAGTTTTGTTGTTGCTATTGTTGTTGTTGTTGTTGTTATTTTTGTTGTTGTTCATTAATCAACTCCTCTTTATTTCCCTCTTCCCACCCAGCCTTCACCACTTTACTCACTATTGCCATGTGCACTTTTTTTTTTTTTTTTTTTAGCTATCACATATGAGTGAGAACATGCAATATTTGTCTATCTGTGTCTGGCTTATTTTACTTAACATAAAGATAGCTAAATTTTCTAGAAACCTATTAGGAAGCAATTTTAAGAAAATTAGGATAAAATGATAAAAATCCTTAGGCATCAAATAAAAAGGCTAAGAGAAGAAATATGTATGTTATAAAACCATGAGAATTGTGAACTATAAGTGAAACAATTGTGAAGTCACTAGATCTCAAATTTTAACTTAAGGAGTTTAAGATAATACCTAATAAGTTATAGTTTTATAGGAAAAAAAGTAAGTTAAATAGTAGTAATACTTTCATAAACTTCCTTGGTATAGCTATAGACTAAAAAACATGAAATGCTCTATATTTAGTAGTATATCAGAACAGGGACCGAGAAAATATGTTCTTTTTAGAAGTTGCAAATTTCAGAAAGCAATAACTTTGGCATCTGTTTTGCCTGTTAGTACCATTGTTAACAACATGGTTCTAAGCAGAATGATTTATAATAATGGTTCATTATAGCATTATCAAAATTTTACATGCATGTATTGCTATAATATTTTTTAATCTCTTTGTTGTAGAAACAGCCCTATAGGAAGACATGCCATCTCTATAGCATATGCCTTTATGCAGAACCAAAATGTATGTATGTGTTTATTTATATTTTTTTAAAGCAGAATTTATTGTCAGGACAGAAAAGCTCCCATAGTAGGAGGGAACCCGAAGGGGTTGCCCGAGAAATTTATTGATGAAATAAATGATTGTTACTTCTTGGAAATAAAGTTGTAGCTAGACACTAGGGAGTTCAGTGAATTTATAATTCCCTGACTGATTCTCTCTGGAGATAGTTAAGAAACCTGGGAAGGCTGAGGCGGAAGGATGCCCAGAGCCCGGCAGGTCAAGGCTGCGGAGGCTGGGAGCGGCCACTGCACTCCAGTCTGAGCAACAGAGTGAGACTCCAACTCAAAAAAAAAAAAGAAACCTGCTTTTTAAATAGAGAAACCTATGGAATACTGAAAAAATAAATAAATAAAAACCCCAGATGTACTATTTTTTGGTCATATTTCTTGACTTTATTTTTGTCTGATTCTGAATAACAGATTCTAACCAAAGGTCTATTTGAGAGATTATATGGCTTTGCATCCAACAGTGAGAATGTGACATTATCATGCACGAAAAGAATAACATTATTAGACAATGTTGGGCAATGGCCGCTCTCCTGAAAATGTATGTAGAGAGAATGTTTAAGCCAATATTCCATTTTAATTGCTAGCTGATAAATTATTGAAAGTGTAGTATTTTTCTGCTTTCTGGGCTAGCTGATAAATGATTGAAAATGTAATATTATTCTGTTTTCTGTAATAGGTATATTTGATGTTTTTCATTTACATTTGAGATCAAATGTGGAAATAAGAAAAATAGGCATTAAGATATTATATTTATTTTCAAAAAGAAATAATTCTAGCATTAAAAGTATAATTCTGCCACTTTGAAAATTATATGTGTATTGAAATAATATCCTAAAAGTAGAAAATAATAGTAATGTTATTAAATAGAATTTTATCCTGCTATTGTAGTCATATAAAATAACACTTTTTTCTAAGTATTTTATGAATTGCTGATGTGTACTTTATCCTTAAAAATTAAAATTTTTATAATTAAAATACTCTGCTGATGTGAATTCACACTGCTTTATATTAAACAAAATATATGAAGATGGGCATAATACAAAGCATCATTAGATTATCATATTCTGTTAGCTAATGGAGTCTCAAGACATATTCCTTTAATTAAAATATTTAAAAGAACACCACTCTGTGAACTTTAATAGAATCAAAACATTTTTGGGAAATGAGGTCTGCTTATCTGGTTTTGTATTTTACACTGAAAAGAACAGCAAGGTATTCTTAATAAAATGTACGTGCATCACCATGCTTACTAAAATGATTTATAAATGCAAAACTATATACATTAAGCAAGGGAGTATTTATCTTTAAATAATTTGAAACTTTTGAAGTATTGTAGAAAATTAAAGAAAGTAAAATATGTGTTTCTGATATATCTTCAATACAAAGTAGAAAATGATGTGAATATCTCAGGCAAAATTAAGGATGTATTCTAATTAAGACCATGTCTCAAAATGCACAGACAATATTATGATTCTTTTCTAGTTTATATTCCTTTGTCTCCCAACAGACTCAGAATAATTTTTGACCAAGTTTTTGTTATTTCCACTCGGTTTCTTAAATTTTTTGTATTGAGGAACTGAGATGATGTTCTCTTTAGTTTTCAAATTTTGAGTTTTAATATTCCTTTTCTAGGAAAGGTGAAACTAAGTTTCACTTATTCTATGTTCACCCAGAACCTAGCCTGAAAGTAGATAAAAGATAATTTCTTCATGCGGTAATCACCAAGTAATATATATTACTTTTGGATTGAATTAGGTGACGTGAAGTTCAGAATACAATGATTTCAAATTCCTGTAGTTGTCGTTAAACTTTATCTTTTGAACTTGATCTGCTTTGATTACTTTTACAGGAAGAACTAATAAAATAATTAAACAGATAATGATGTCATTTACTGTCAATTAGTTATGTCAAAAATTCAAGAAAAATTGCCAAAAAGACTGCCTACATGCTAAAAAAAAATCTTAGATTAGTCATGAATCATTGAATATTGGAATAGGTCATATAAAGAAAACAAAAAGTAAGTAATGTCAATTCTAACAACCATGAACAATATAATTTGAAAGATGTGTTTATAGGAATATTAACCATCAGTTTTCTTGTAGTGTCTTTTGTCGAACTTAGGTACCAGGGTAATGTTGGCTTCATGAAGTGAGATTGGAAATGTCCCCTCCTCTTCAACTTTTTAGAAGACTTTGAGAAGGATTAATAGTTTTTATCTAAATGTTTGATGTAATTCAGCCATGAATCCATCTGGTTACGGGTTTCTCTGTGATGAAACACTTTATATTACTGGTTCTTCTCCTTACTCATTATTGGTCCATTTCTATTTTTTATTTCTTCATGATTCAGTTGGTAGGTTATATATTTCTAGAAATGTGTTAGTTTCTCCTAGATAATCCAATTTTTTGGTGTATAATTGCTCATAGTAGTCTCTTGTCATCCTTTGTATATTGTTGTTATCAGGTGTAAAATCTCTATTTTATTCCTGATTTTATTTGAGCCTATTTTTTCTTAGTTAATGTAGTTTAAAGTTTGTCAATTAATTAGCTTAAAAATACAACTCTTAGTTTTGTTGATCTTTCTATTGTGTTTTTAGTCTATATTTTATTTATTTCTGCTCTAATTTCTAATATTTTCTTTTTTCTGCTAATTTTTGGTTTTGTTTGTTCTTCTTTTCCTAGTTCCTTGAAGTCTACTGTTAGGCTGTTTATTTGAGATCTTTTTTGATGTAGACATTGAATGCTACAAATTTCCCTCTTAGAATTCCTTTTGCTGTGTCCCATAAATTTTGGTATGTTGTACTTCCATTTTTGTTTGTTTTAATATATTTTAATGTTTTTTTCTTAACTTAGTGTGCATGTACATATTGTTTGTTTTCCACATATTTATGAATTGGTTGGATTCCTCCTGTTATTGATTTTTATTTTCATACTATTGTGGTTTTGCAGACATACATGAAAAAAACCTCAACAAAATTTATCAGTACATTGAAAGGATTATTCATCTTGATCTACTGAGATTTCTCTTTGGGGTACAAGAATGGTTCAATAGCTAGAAATTAATCAATGTGATTCATTATATTAAGAGAATGAAGGACAAAAAACCCATGATCATTCTGATAGATGTAAAAATCAATTTTTAAAAATTAACATTTTTTATAATTAAAAATTCCCAACAAATTAGGTATAGAAAAAGCATTCCTCAATTCAATATGGGTTATTTATGGCAAACCAACAACAAACATTATCTTCAGCTTCACAGTTGAAGGCTTTTTCTCTAAGTTTAAAAAATAAGACAAGAAAAGGATGCACACTCTCACCACTTCAATTCAATATAGTACTAGAAATCATTGCCAGAGTAATTGGTCAAGAACAATAAAAGGAAAAGTACCCATTAGGAAAGAAATAAGTAATATTCTCTGTTTGTGGATGACATGGTCCTATAAATAGGAAAATCTAGACTTCACCACGAAGGCCTGTTAAAATGGATACATCAATTCAGTAAACTTGCAGGATGCAAGATCAACATAGAAAACTCAATAGCATTTTCATACACTAACAACAAACTATATGATATAAAAATTAAGAAAAATCACTCATTTACAATAGTATGAAAACGTTTAAAACAAACTTAAACAATAAGGTAAAAGCTCTGTATATTAAAAGCTGCCTGTTATTGATGAAGTAAATTACATAAAACTGTATTTATGGATGAGAAGAGTGTTGTTAAAATATTCATTGTATTTAAGGCAATCTACAGATTCAGTGCAATCCCTAATTGTGTGTTCTATGGCATTCTTCACAGAAATAGAAAATAACATTCTAAAGTTTGTATGAAACCACAAAAGACTTTAAATAGACAAGTAAATTTTGAACAAAAGAACAAAGCTGGAGACATCACATGGCTAATTGTAGAATATATTACAAAGCTATAGCAAACAAAAGAGCATGTACTGGTGTAAAAACACACGTATCAACCAATGGAACAGGACAGTGAGCCGGAATAAACCCACACATTTACTGTAAATTGATTTTTGACAAAAAAAAAAAAAGTCAAGAACACACAGAAGAGAAAGATCAGTGTCTTCAATAAATGGTGTTGTGAAAACAGGCTATTCACGTGCAGAAGAATGAAATTTCACCCCATCTGTCTCCTTATACGAGAATTGGCTCAAAATGGACTAAAAACTTAAGTGTGAGTCCTGAAACTCTAAAATTCCTAAAGGAAAACACAGGAAGAAAGTTTCACAAAATTGATCTGGCAATTATTTCTTGGTAATGATCCCAAAAGCACAGGCAGCAAAAGCAAAAGTAGAAAAATGGGATTATACTAAACCAAAAATATTCTGCCGCCCACCAACAAACACACACACACACATACACACACACACACACACATACACACACAAAACACAATTAACAGAGTGAAGAAATAACCTATAAGTTGGGACAAAATCACACATCAGATAAAAATCTAATATTAAACATATAAGAAACTCTATATGTTCATAATAAGAAAAAAACAAAGATGCAAATTTCAAAAGAGGCTAAGCACCTGAATTGACGTTTCTCAAAAAAAAAAAAAGACATACAAATTGCAATAGATGTATGCAAAATCACTCCACTTCATTAATCATCAGGAAAACACAAATCAAAATCACAATAAGATATCACCTCACACACTGGAATGGCTATTATCAGAAATATGAAAAATAACAATTGTTTGCAAGAATGTGGAGAAAAGGGAACATTTGCAGTCTGTTGGTGGGAATGTGAATTAATATAGTCATTTTGGAAAATATTACGGAGGTTTCTCAAAAGCTAAAATAATCATCATGTGAAATGGCAATCCCACTTCTGGATACTTAGCCAAAATAATTAAAATCAGTATGTTGAAAATGTTCTCATGTTTATTCCAGCATTGTTCACAGTAGCTAAAATAGGGATACCACCTAACTGCCCATCAATGAGCAAATGAATAACCGAAATGTAGTAAATATACACAGTGTAATACAGTTTAGCCTTAAAAAAGAGAAAGTTTTTTCCTCTGTGACAACATGGATTAATCCTAGAAGATATTATAGTAAGACAGGCACAGAAAGACAAGTACCACATTAATCTCACATACATGTCAACTCTAAAAAAGTAGTAGTAGAAAGTAGAAGGATGGTTATCAAAGGATAGTGTTGGGGGTGCAAGGAAAGGGAATATGTTAGTTTTTTTGTTGTTTTTTTTGAGTTGGAGTCTCACTCTGTCGCCCAGACTGGAGTGCAGTGGCCGCTCCCGGTCACCGCAGCCTCGACCTGCTGGGCTCCGGCGATCCTTCCGCCTCAGCCTTCCAAGTAGCTGGAATTACAGGCACGCGCTA
>CAUYQG010060583.1:0-18357 GCA_963574415.1 Tarsius wallacei | reverse complement strand
AGTAGCGGGATACTGCTGGGGTGGGGGAGTGGGGATACAACATCAATAAGGGTACCCGATCCCAAACCAGGCCAAGTGGGGACCAAAGGGAGGTCCAAACTTTACCTGTACAATATCCACTTGTGTACCTAATCCTGAATTTTACCCCGTGTCTTACAAAATAAAATAAAATAAAATAAAATAAAACCCTTCCATTGGCCTTCTCTCAGTCTTCAACCTCTTTGCAACCTGCATCCTGTTGAACATCTTCTAGGAATTCTCTCATCTCTCCTTCTGTCTCTCATATGGTCCCTTTTGTAGCTTATCTCTCTATGTTTTCTTTCTATCTGAATTCAGACATTCAACAAAGTTCCAAAGTTCCCTTCTTTCATCATTCTATACTCTCCGCCTAACAAACTGCTTCTAAATCCTCAGACTTTGTGTTTCTTATTTTGTGTATCCATGGCTTGAGCCCTGACCTTTTTCCCAGACCCAAACTCCCACTGCCTAGTTGAATGTATCAATTATAAGTCCTGTCTGCATACCAAACTCAATAATGTCCCCAAGTCAAACTTATCATTTTTCTCTCCCAAAACTCCTCCCAACTTTATTATTTCTGATAATGGCATTTACCATAGTTCCAGAATCCTGGATACCCATTTTGCATTCAACAAGTATCTACCGTGTACTTAATGTGTGATAGTAAACAGTTCTAGACACAAGGAGTTAACAAGATGAATGGGCTCTTGCCCTCATGGAGTTTACATTTTAAAGTGGGGAAATGGAAATAAGCAAGTAAGCAAATAAGATAAACTTTGGAGAGAAGTGCTGTACAGAAAGTAAAATGTGAATGATATTGTGAGGGACAGGGTTGGGCTGTAGGACAAGCACATTAGACAAGGGGGCAAGGAAGCTACTTTGAAAATATCAGTCATGATATTTTCTTCCTCATTCGTTTCCTGTTCCAATGCAACCCTCGACTCCAACATCACACTCTCGCTGCAAAACCTCCAGTGACTCCATTTATTCACTGAACTAATATAAACTTGGAAGCCCAACATGCAAATCTCTTTATGGTGTAACCTCAAACATTTCAATTCTTTAATACCGCTGTGTTCGATTCAACTGAAATTAGCGCCCAGAACACACCTTCAACATTCCTGTCTGCAAAGTTGCCGGTCATGTCCTCTTCATAACTTGGACTGATTACCACGCGCTCACATCCAGCCATAGTCCTCCGAGTCCTGTCTCAAACCACCTTGTTCTTTAAGATCCTTCAGTTTTCCGTTTTCACCCACAAAAAAACTTTCTTTCTTATAGCATTTGTCATATTTTGCCCTAGCGTGTGGTGTCATGTACACACTGCTATTCTATCTAGCCCTTACTATATTACAGATATTTAAAGATAGGGGCCAGCTGGGATCGGTGGCTCAGCTTGTAATCCCAGTACTTTGGGAGGCCGAGGCGAGTGGATTGCCTGAGCCCGTGGGTTCGAGACCAGCCTGGGCAACTTGGAGAGACCTCGTCTCTACAATAAAATAAAAAATAGCCAGGTGTGGTAGCATGCGTCTGTAGTTCTGACTATTTGGAAGGCTGGGGCGGAAGGATCGCTGGAGCCCAGCAAGTCAACGCTAGGGTGGCCGTGAGCATGCGTGCCACTGCACTCCAGCCTGGGCAAAGCAGTGAGACTCCAACTCAAAAAAAAAAAAAAAGGACAGGGAACACATATCATTTGTCCTTGTACTAGTATAGTGCCTCACACAGAAATGGCCCTGCATAATGTTTGTTGAGTGAATGAACAAGTTTGTCAAATCTACGTTTGATTCACTAATGCTTATTTCATAGTATCCCACGTGGTTTATCTTTGGTTGTTCCTCTTACCCAATCTCATGAGACCAAATGTGAAAAGGCAGAAAGCAGAGAGGAAATGCAGAGGAGTCCTTGTTTTGAAACAGTCTAGTTACTTTCAAGCTGGTCAAATCATCAAAAGTTTATATTGAGGAACATTAAAAATACCATTTTAATCCTACATAATCAGAGTAGTATGAAAATAACTCTTAGTAAGATACTAACTGATTGATTTCCTGTGCAGAATGTAACACTGTTTAGCATTATTCAGTGCTAAAAATAGACATTATCCATGGTGGTTTAAGCCTGTAATCCCAGCACTTTGGGAGGCCAAGGTGAGAGGATTGCCTAAGCCAGGGTTTGAGGCCAGCCTGGCCAACATGGCGAGACCTTGTCTCTGTAATAAATTAAAAAATAAGCCGGGCATGGTATCATGCACCTGTGTTTCCAGCTACTTGGAAGGCTGAGGCGGAAGAATCACCTGAGCCCAGCAGGTCGAGGTTGTGGTGACTGTGAGCATGTCAGTGCACTCCAGCTTGGGCGATAAAGTGAGACTCCAACTCAAAAAAAAAAAAAAAATACACATGATCACAATGACAGAACCTCATACTTACCACGTTACTGCATGTTCTATAGCGAATGTTTCTCCCTTCACAGCTCCTAGGTCACAAAAATGAAAAAAAAGAACTCATTATGAGAGGCTCAAAATTGGAAATTTTTTAATAAAAATAATTTTATTTTAATAGTCGTGAGAGGGTTTCTCTTTTCTTCTAAGTATGTTCTTAAACAAGTTGCTATTGAAAACTAAATTGCGTCGAACTAAAGACGTTATAGATGTAAATTGCTTTCCCTATCAACATTAAACTAACTGTTCATCTTGCTTCCAAGAAGTTTTCAGAATGCCTACTTAGCATATATTTAACTAGATAAAGGTTTTCTGAAAATATATTTATAAATGAAACCTGTCTTAATTATTTCTGAGATAAAAGTGAAGAGATATTGCACTGAAAAACTTAGGTCTTGACTATAATAAAAACTGGACTTACTATTGATATCTTACAAATCATACTTCTAAGGACACGAAAAGTCATAATTCTTAGAAAATTATTTTTACTTCTAAATTGCATGTAGAGGCTTTTCAGTTGTCTCATCTAAAGATAATTACTATTATTTAATTTACTTATCCCTTCCTAGCCTGAAGGAAATCACATCACTTATACAATTTTGTAACCTGTGTTTTTTCCATTGAAAAATTTTTGGGCCAGGCTTGCTGGCTCAGCCTGTCATCCCAGCACTTTGGGAGGCCGAGCCGAGTGGATTGCCTGAGCCCACGGGTTCGAGACCCACCCAGGTAACTTGGCGAGACCTCATCTCTACAATACATCAAAAAACTGGCTAGGTGTGGTAGTATGTGCCTGTAGTTCTGGCACCTTGGAAGGCTGAGGCAGAAGGATCGCTGGAGCCCAGCAAGTCGAGGCTGCGGTGGCTGGGAACGTGCCACTGCACTCCAGTCTGGGTGACAGAGTGAGACTCCAACTCAAAAAAAAAAAAAAAAAAAGAAAACAAAACAAAAAGTTTTTGGAGATATTTTCTCACATTATGAAGGTACTTTAAAGACACCATTTTGAGAACTAAATAATATTCCATCAAATTATATAACAATTTGCATAATCCCTCCTCCATTGCTTGTCATATATGTCATTTTCAATTTGGGTTTTTGATAAATGGCGGTGTGTTAAACCATCTCCATGCATATGTTTTATCAAAGTTTCTGACTGTGGCTTTAGAATAGGTAAATCTCTAGAAGGAGAATTACTGGACTAAATGGAATGAACTTTCATAAGACTCTTACAAAATGCATTCCACAAAAGTTGTGCCATTACATACTTCCACCAGCAATATATGAGAGCTTCCATTTTACTGAATTCTTGTGAACAAAAACAATCACTTTTTGATAAAACATTGTTGACACTTGACTTCAATCAATTGACATTGATTTAAGTGATGATGCTCAAATCATGAACAACGATACTCCTCTTTTCAAACTAAGTCACACTTAAAGCCAAAATATACTATGGATTTCTGAGAGAATGATTACACTAATAGCTTTAGAATTCCAGGTACATGTCTAAGTCTGTTATATGTATTAATTTATTTGATCTTCTAAAAACCCCTGAGAGATAGGATACCATCATTATATCCATTTTACAGATGAGAAAACTGAAACTTAGGAAGGTTACATAACTTGTCAAAATCACACAACTAGTAAGTTGAAGAGCTGAAATTTGAAACCAGAGTATCTGGCTTCAGAGCTCACATCCATAATCACAATGCTTGAATGCCTCTAATTCACTTTTTGTTCACTAAACATCCATAAAACTTCTGTCATATGCTGAGTAATGAAATTACTATGAAGAGTACAAAGAAGAAAGAATATGACTTGGCATTTGTTATTAAGAAAACTAAACATATAATTATAATTCAGTGTAAGAAATGCTATATAGCATTTGTGTTAGGTCTTGGAAATGTTAACAGAAAGGCAATGCCATCTGAAAACCTAGTTATATAAAGTCGATCTTAAAAAGACAGAAAAGGCCTAAAGACTTGACTGTAACCAGATTGACTGTATCACTATCCATTAAAAATAGAAAAGGAAGACCTGGCCAGGCTTTGGAATCATAGAAACAAGAAGCATGACTAAAGGCACATGTTTGTCAGTGTCCAGCCCAACAATGTCCTGGACAAAGGGCCAATGAAATTCAAGTCCTTCATGTCCCATTGGCAAGACTGCTGCAATCTCCACATAGATGACTCACGCTAACCTAGCTGATGCCAACGAACGTTCAGCTCATCCAAGGAACACCCCTCACTACGATGCCATGTTGACCAAGCTACTTGCCAAGAGTGAGCTGGATTTTCATGATTGCTGACAGTCTGAGAGCGCTGGCCTTGCTGGCATGTGTATTCCAGTCTACGTGACAGACAGTTCTATCCCTCGTTGTAAGTTAATCAACTGGCATTCTAGTTTGAAATTTTTTATCTCATGGGTCGAGTCATTACGAGTCCATCCCCAAGAGAAGGATGAGTTCTTGGTGCTATGCCTAAAACTATCAGGTTTCTGACTCTAGAACGTTGAGAGTTAGGCTCCAGATGATGGTAAATTTACAAAGAAATGAATTCTACAACTGGGAGGCCTTTGGTAGCATGCCATCTAGACACTGGTGTTTTGCTGAATGTAATCTGTTTTTCAATTTTGAAATTCCTGTTCTATACGAACCACATTGTAGTGGTTAAGAGTACCCACATTGAAACCAGACTCTGCTTTCTGGAATCTTAACTCTATACCTCAGTTTCGTCATCTATAAATTGGGATAATATTACTAATTTCCTGGAAATCTGGGGATTAACTGAGTTAATATTTGTGAATTGCTTCAAATAGTGCCTGGTGCATAGTAAATATTATGTAGGCATTTGATAAATTAACTAAGTGTGCAATAGATGTAAAATTATAATAGTTATTAAAAGGAGGTCAAGTATAGATTTGATATGTTTGCAAATTTTCAGACAGCTCTGGTTTTTGGGAATTCAGGGCTTATGTGGGGAATTGTACTAGAAGAGTGAAATACCTTCTAATTTTAAACTTCATAATAAGCAAAAGGGAACCACCAGAGGTTTAAAAACAGAGGAGATTCAATGATGAGTTTTTCTTTAAAATCCAAACCCTGGTGCTAATCCTTGAGACTTTAATGCTCTAAGTTTTTCACTCCCCCTTTTTTTTTCTTTTCCTAACCTTATGTCTGTGAGAAGAACAATGAAAACGATTCTGAATTAGGAGTTGGAAGGTCTGGGTTGTTCTTCTTCTATTTGCATTAGCCTCTAGCCCTCTCAGAGTCCTAGTTTCCTCATCCGTCAATTGAATATAGGAATGTCAGTACACAGAGTTACAATCCCCAACAGAGATAACGTACAAAAAGTATTCAAACGCCAAGAAGTTATTACAGAGATATTGCTTACTAACCAAAACAAAGCAGAAAAATACTTGCTTCAGTAATTTAAATGAACCTTTTCCTAGGTATTTTAAACTACAAATACTTATATAAGCATCCTTGGATAAAAGGAGCTATACCCTGAACATTTACCATAATATTATAAGAAACTGCCAGGGCTGTGGGGGGAGGGGGTGACACATAATATCAATAAGGGTATCTGATCTCATACCAGGCGAAGCGGGGACTAATGGGAGGCCCACACTTTATCTGTATGATGACTGCTTGTATACCTAATCTTGAATTATACCCCGCATCTTTAAAATAGAAATTAAAAAAAAAACCACATTATTTAGGAAAAGCAAAACAAAGCAAAGAAAAAAAAACAAACATTTGTCATAACTTCCAAAGAATAGTTTGCCATTGTCTCACACCTAATATCTATTTACAAATAATGTATTTGTGCCTCTGAACTAGTGACCCTTTACTATACTGCTTTTTAAAATTGAGAGTCTGTCTAATTTGACTTCAATATGATCTTTAAGTGGTCATGCTCAAATGTGGCAAAGTGATCATTATTGAAAGACGCTGTCAAATTGTGAATAACAATAGAAACACAAGTCTCTACTATATATTCCATGCCTGCTATAGGCACCTGGCCTCATGTTAGGTATTCTATGCATATTCTCTCAAATCTTCCCACAACTCAGCAAAAGTTTTATTATTCTGATTTAGTAGATGAGAAAATGGAGGTTGGAGAAAACTAAGGAAGCTTAAAGCTATGTACACAGAGAAGAGAGGACTGGAGATTGAAATCCTGATCTGACAAACTCCCAAGTACATCAAACAATAAGAAAAGGAATAGGATGCACTCAAGATGTGTAGTATACTAACGCTAGACTAAAAATCTGGAAGCTGAGCCAGGGGTTGGCCTGGGGGTTAACTGTACTTTACTGTTACTATTTCAATTTATCAGCTACGTCTCAATTCTGGTAAATCCGCTTCTAGAAAAGCATACCTAGACACATACTGGAACATCTCCAGGAAAACCCCGCTCATCAGTAAAATGTGATGTGAAAGAACTTCAGTGCAGGGAAGCTTACATTTTTAAAAAGACTAAATTTATTAAATTCGAATATAAATTTTACAGAAGTAGCAAAGTGACTATTCCACCACAAGAATTTCATTCCTGCCAAGTGTGAATTTCTTCATCCAAGGCATTTATCTGGGCATACGATCCTCATCTGAGAATTAAGCAGTAAAAAATATTTTCTTTCTTTTTTTTTTAACAGGTCGTTAATATAAAACAGCTGAGTGGTTTCTTTCACATTTAAACAAAGTGAAATTCACCTCTGGGGCTGAAAACAAATATTAGAGACGTCAGTCCAAAATGATGTCTGAAGAAAGTTATAGACAATTGCTGATAACAGAGGATTTAAGTAATGTTCCCCCTCAGCGCAAACTATAAAAATAGTTACAAGACTGTGCTTAGTGAGTTAAGAACTAGGACCAACTATGGACTCAGAAACTGGCTCAAGTATGAAAGAACAAAATATAAATATTAAAATATATTCCAACCCAAATTTGTATAGAAAGTTCCCCATTTGTTTATTTCAGCACTTTACTCCTGGCCAGTCACTTATTAATTTTTACTTAATTCCTTCTCTCAAAAATGGAAATAATCTCAACCACAAGCTATTACTTATGAATTATTCAGACCAGTTCACTTATGAGATGGATATAAACTTGATGCATACTTTGTCTCCCATTAACATGTAACACACATCTAAACTCTTCCAATTCTTCAAATCTTGATGTTACCTTAGTTTAAAATGATCATCATTTAATGACCTTGAAAGAGAGGAATTGCCACAGAAAATTAAAAGTTCTTTTTCTAGGCTTTAGCAATTTGTTGGCTTTTTCTTCCTTATCCTCCTTCTCACGTAAGTCTTTTTAAAAGGGAGATATATTTGGTTTATCTTTCTTTTACCTTAAAATTCTTATCTCCTTACTAAGCAGAAATATTCTTTTGGTGACATAGCCAGACATAGTCAGTAAATAGTTTATAAGAAAATCTGGTAACTGTGTATTTAAAACTTCGGAGTTCTTAAGGACAGCTGTACTTGTATTAGGCTCATGACACCCCAGCCTTTATCTTTGATTTCCAAAAAGTGAAGGGCTGAGCAAGAACAGGTTATTGTATTTCCCTACCACCTGCCTTTCAATTATGAACTCATAGGCAAACAATTTCAAATAGGACAGTGCATTTGCTTTTATCTCCTCTATCCTCTCTCTCTCTCTCTTCCACCCCCTCCTCTCCCCCCCCTTTCTCTACCTCCTTTTTTCTCTCTTTCTCTTTCTCTCTGACACAGGGTCTTGTTCTGTGTTCTAGGTTGGAGTGCAGTGGCATGATCATAGCTCACTGTAACCTTGAATCCCAGGACTCAACTGATCTTCTTGCTCTGAATAGCAGGGGCAGGTGCATACCACCATGCCTGGTTACTTTTTTCTATTAAAAAATTTTTTTTGTAAATATGGGGTCTCACTACGTTACTCTGGCTGATCTCAAACTCCTGGCCTCAAGCCATTCTCCCGCCTCAGCTTCCCAAAGTGCAGGCATTACAGGCATATCTCTTTTTGCTTAGTCACCTCCCAAAAAACTATGAGCTTTTTTTTTTTTTAAGAAAAGTTTATTTAAAAGCAAATTAAAGAGAAAAAGAGAAGGGAGAGAAAAGATTCAACTCCCCAAGGTGGGGGAAGAGGTCAAAGCCAGGAAGCGTGGTGACAGCCATAGCTCAAAGAGCACGTGGCCACACCAGAGTCTAGCAAGGCAATGGTCCTTGGCTGCTTGCGGTTGAGTCCTTTGAACCATTCCCCTTGATGGGGGAAGATCATTAAGGTGATTGGGTGGTGGTCTGCTCCACGCCATCACGAAGGGGCAGGCAAGTGTAGGTACTGACGTCAGGTGATGGACAGCAGGCAGATGGGTGGGTTAGTCACATGATTGCTGCCATGGTGGGGTTTATTTCTGTCACATAGGTGACAAAGGGCTGATTAGGTTAACTTGGGGAGTTTGAGCCTGGAGGAAAGCTATGAGCTCTTTACAAGAGAACAGACATGAATCCATGCCAGCAATCTAAGCCAGAAAGGACCCTGAGCCATTTAGACTGTGGATCCTAGAGTGACCACAAATTAGACAAGACAAGCAGATGTGGAGTCACAGAAAGGGACTTCATGTAGAACCGGAGCGCTGTTTTCCTCCTTCACTTCCAATGGTCATTTCAGTGCTCACTGGAGCTATATAGCCAAAGTTTGCCCCCAAAGAGCCAGTTAAAAGACTTCTACATTTCTGGGGCCTTTTACAAAAACCTCAGGAGGATAACAGTTCTGAGACCAACTGAGAAAACCAAGAGAAAGCATACTGTCAGCTTCTTTTCATTTTCCACAGACACGTTATTGTAAGAGGTTCTTCCAGGAAACACTTGATACCAATCAACTTAGCCATTGAAAAGGAAACCGTAGGAACCTCCGGACCTCATGTGTGAAGCTCTTCTCAGGTGCTCACTGTCCTCGCCTATGGTTCACACTGGATGCTGAAAACCTCAAGCCTGGAACTGGAGTTTGCACAACAGAGAGTGAGTTGTGGTCTTCCCTTACACGGGAAAGAAAGGGGAGTTAGGTGACATGCCATCCTGTGGGCTGCATAGGTCTCATGTTCTGATCTTTCCCTCAGCTCTGCTTTACGCATGTGCTTCAAAAAGTCATTCTTTGGTGCTCCACATTTCATGCCACGTTTAAAATAATTATTACTTAACTGAATTTATAGTGTCTTTAACAAAAATCACAATGACCCTTGTTTATATGGAAACATTATTTGCTCCCAACAAATGGAATCAATTCAGCACTGTCTCTTTTTTAAAAATATCTACTGTAGGGTAACTGAAACCAGTATACCACTAAAATAAATGAACAAACAAAATCAATAAAAGTACAAGGGGGGGGGGTGGACCCAAAAAATCCTGGAATTTATTTATAAAGATTGTGCATTTCTTCTTACGTGTTTAAACTTCAGTCACCTTCAAAGTACTCCCCATCTGATGCAATACACTCGTCAAGATGCTTTTTCCACTGCTCAAAACAGTTTTTTGACTCGTCAATTTTGATGCCTTTTAGTGCTTCTGATGTTTTTTGTTTCACCTCTTCCATCTCAGCAAAACATTTTCCTTTGAGGACTTTTTTCATCCAGGAAAACGAAAAGAAGTTGCTCAGGGCGAGATTGGGTGAATGGGGAGGGTGGGGCCTGGGGGTCATGTCATTTTTGGTCAAAAACTGCTGAACACTCTGCAAGGTGTAGTCAGGTGCACTTTAAATCACCCATCATGAAATGGGCAAATGCATTGAAAGAATCTCTGAAAAAAAAAAAATTAACTGAAGCCAAACGCAGCCTCTCACAACAATGCTAGCTGGTACACTGATGCCAATGGGGTCCTAGAACACTCACCTAGCAGGGGAAACCTGTACTACAAGGGACTCACCCTCCAAAAGATAATTCCATTTTGAGGGGGATCTCCCCTCATGTCTACAGATAACCATGCTTAAACGTTATCATTATTATATGCTATACCTAAATAGTTGGGAGATGTTCTCGTATGCATCCCTAGAGAGGACTTCATTAATATGAATAGAGTTAGATTGTTTCTAACACACATCTAATGAAGGTATATTTACTCTGGACAATGATTTGGAGTCCCTTCCCCTCTGCCATGTGCTTCCAGACAACTCTCCACCTCAAATAATAAGAAATTTGCTTACAGGACTCTCTATAACAAGTAATGCTTAACCTGGTAACCCCTGCCTATGAAAAACTGACCTTGAACATTAAGATGTGTTTTTGCAACTCTATTACAAAGTGGGCAAAAGATATGAATAGATACTTCTCACAAGACATACTAGCAGCCAACAGAAACATGAAAAAATGCGCAGCCTCACTAATCATCAAAGAAATGTAAATTAGGCCGTGACTGACTGAATGAATCATCTATACCCCCCAAGAAAGAAAAAAATCTTATTTCAGCTATTTCAAATTCAAGACTCACTAGGCTAACGGGCTGTGTGCAATGGAGAGTCCGATCCAAAGATTACTGGTACTCTAGTGGCGTTGGTGGTACAGCGGTGAGCACAGCTGCCTTCCAAAGATTACTGGTACTCTTCTATGACTCCTCTATGACTCTGGCTGTTAAAAGTTAAACCGCAGGCCGGGCTCAGCGGCTCAGCCTGTAATCCCGCGCTTTGGGAGGCCGAGGTGAGTGGACTGCCTGAGCCCGTAGGTTTGAGACCCGCCTGGGCAACTTGGCGAGACCTCATCTCTACAATCAATCAAAAAAATTAACCGGGCATGGTAGCGCACGCCTATAGTCCCAGCTACCTGGAAGGCTGAGCGGAAGAATCACCGGAGCCCAGCAGGTCGAGGCTGCGATGGCCAGAAGCGTGCCACTGCACTCTAGTCTGGGTGACAGACTGAGACTTCAACTCAAAAAAAAAAAAAAGTTAAACCACCTACGCAAATTACTGTCAGAGCTGCCAACTTAAAACATGAAAGTAAAGGAAAGCTTCCTACTACAATGTCTTTTCTCAGGTATGGACAAAGAGCATGAGAAGGGCTAATCCAAGTCTCACAGGAATCTCTAGAATGGGGTGGGATGGAGATGTGCAAAGCAAACAAAAAATTCAAAACGACTTATTTTACAAGGACTTGCAATGGCAGTTTCTCTTGAAAATATGCTATCATTGACAAAAATAGTACTCTGAATTCATTTTCTTTTTAAAAAAGTTTTTCTTATTATAAAGATGTGGGGTGTAATTCAGGGTTAGGTATATAAACACTGATTATGCAGGTACCCTTGTTGATGAGGTGTGCCCCTCTCTCCCCTAGCAATTTCCCTCAACTGCCAGTCCCACCCCCCTCTCCTGACAGTTTCCCACTACTGCCAATGCCTTTATTATAGTATTATAATTGTTCAAGGTCCACTTATGAGTGAGAACATATGGTGCTCTGTTCTTTGTTTCTGTGATACATCACTGAGTATGATCGACTCCAAATCTATCCAAGTTGCTCGAAGTCCATATATTTGTCCTTCTTTATGGCTGTATAATATTCCATCGTATATATGTACCACATTTTTTTAATCCAGTCTAGCTTCAATGGGCAACATGGTTGGCTCCATGTTCTTGCTATTGTGAATAGAGCTGCAACAAACATATGTGTGCAGGTATCTTTTTTGTAGAGTGATTTGAGTTCCTCCGGGTATATTCCCAAAAGGGGACCTGCTGGGTCATATGGAAGGTCAATTTCCAGTTTTTTCAGAAACCGCCACACTGTCTTCCAAAAAGGTTGTACTAGTTTGCATTCCCACCAGCAGTGTAGATGCGTTCCTTTTTCTCCACATCCTCGCCGCATCTGTTGTTGTTTTATTAATGATGGCCATTCTTACTGGGGTTAGGTGGTATCTCAATGTGGTTTTGATTTGCATTTCTCTGATGATGAGTGAGGTTGAGCACTTTTTCATGTGTCTGTTGGCTGCCTGTATATCTTGTTTTGATAAATGTCTATTCATGTCTTTTGCCCGCTTTTTAAAGGGACTGTTTGGTTTTTTCCCTTTCGGCGCATTTGAGTTCCTTGTAGATCCTGGATTTTAGGCCTCTGCCAGATATACAGTTGGCAAATATTTCTTCCCATTCTGTGGGCTCATTTTCTTAAAGGTAAAACTATTTTGAAATCCATGTATGCAAAACAACAGCACATTTTATTTCACATCAACCACTTCAAAGAAAAGCCTAACCAGAAGTCCACTGTCACAAGTAATTGTCAAGGCTGTTATGCCTGTCTTTTCTTTTTATTTTGGAGTAGCATTCTGCTTTGAGTTGTTGCTTTCTTTATACATCAAGCTGCAACATAAATATCTGCCAATGGTTTTAATTACTAATTATGGAGATATCATGTTTTGAAACACTCTCATTCTACCATATCTTTCAAAATTACACTAGACTGATGGAAGAGGCAAGAGCCAGGGGCACACTGCGGGTGGATGGGCAAGATATCAGGGCTGCTCTGGGAAGTCCGTCTGGCGTTCCTTACAGAGTTCGTGCGCAACATCCACCCAGTGAATTCTAACACTGTGGAGCTAAATTAACCTCAGCTACGTATGACATGAGTGAGTGGGAGAATCATAAGGCTGAACAAGAAAATTAAATCAGAACGCTGGGTAGCAGATGACCAAATAAACTAAATGACATATTAAAGACACCGGTTATTTCCAGGGGACACAATTGTAGAACTGGGCAACTTCAATGATTTCAGTATTATTCTAGTTCCTCAATTAGCAGTGGTGGCTTCACAAGTCTTTTATTCTTAGGCTTGACCGTTTACAACCAAGGTATGCACATTCTTTGGTATGAAGCAATAATTTAAAATTATAAAGCCACTGACGCTCAGGGCGCACATATGATTCATCAAAGATGCCCAACAAAAAAGCCTGGAATGGAATTTCAGTGACTAACTCCAATACACATGCTACAATGCATGGATGATGACCTATTCTTAAGAAAGGTATTATTATAGAAAACCTACAATACTTCATCTAGTGTTTATAGTATCTGTCCATGGTAGTTAATGTTTTAAATCAAACACTCTGTATAACACCTGTCTGCCAACTGCTGTGATAGATACTGAGTGTGTGGCCCTGAGGAATCCACAGACAAGAAGAGACCAGACAAGGAGTGCGGGCATCCCCCTACAGAAGCCAGTCAAGTGTACTATGAACACAGAAAGAAATGACCAACCGGCCTTGGTCAGGCAAACAAGGGCTTCCAGAGGGGCTGATTCTTAGGTCCTCTTGTTTGCTATTTCTTTAAATTAGGAAATAATTCCAACATAAAAAAGCAATCCTCCTCCTCACATCCCAGATTCCCCAGATTCAGGCCCTTGAGGACATGGCCATCTTGGCTGCAGATGGCCTCTTGGTTCTGTGTGCAGGTGATCCCCAAGCTCCCCCAGCCAGCATTACCCCCCTCAAGGCAATCAGTATCTTAAAATTCTATTTTCCTTCCAAACATATTTTAAAGTGTTCATGCCAAAGGTATGCATTCATAAAAGCACAGGATTGCTCTGCTTTTCAACTTGCAAAATGATACATTGAGCATACTCTTTGAAAACTGGCTTTTCTCACTCAATGTTTTGGAAAGTATCCACGTTCGGTCATTTTAGCTGTTACATGCTATTTCTTAGTCAAAGAAATCAGTGTATTTATTGATTTCCCCTACTGATGGGCAATGAGACTGTTTTCCACTTTTTACTACTAACAGATGACGTTTTGCATGTACATCCACACTACAAGACTCATGCCCTGAAGGAGAGTTTCTACAGGACAGCTACCTAGAAGGCAAGCAGCAGCTGTCACTTCACTAGATGGTGCTAAACTGCTCTCCAAAGTACTGCCATCCACTCCCTGTTCCACTGGCAAAATTCGTCTTTTCCCATCCTCCAAAACGTCAAGCCTAACTTCTAGATTTTGACACATCTCACTGATGTTTTAATGCACTTTCTGAATCGCCAGTAAAAACGTGCACCTCTCTGTAGATATATACAGGCCATCTGTGAAATGCATACGCACTTCCTCTGCTACCCACGTCGCTGGTTTGGCTGCAGTCTCTCAGCCCCACAGCGACCTTTCTGCATGGCTGGGGCTGGACTGTCACTACTCTATCACGGGGCTGAGACGATGTCGCCAATACTTCCCAAACACACCTGCCCGCTGGGCTCCTGTTAGACTACGTCCACAGGAGCCACTGGAGGATGACGTGAAGGCCGGAGGAGAGGAGAGCTGCTGTCAGAGGCAGGTGCAGCCTGTGGTGTCCAGCCTGGTGGTGGCAGCAGCTTGTCTCTGGTAGCAGAATTAGCACCGCTTCTTTTATTTTCTTATTGCTACCCTGTTCCACCTTTTCTCCTTTTTGCTCATCTAGACTATCTAATACCTCTGTAACCAATTCTGTATATTAAATTGCGTTTGAAATACTCAGAGTGGTACAGTTTCCTAACTCCAACTGACATCCCACTCTTTTGTTTCACAACAAAGTTTTAGGAATTCTTTTGTTTGCATGCATGTACTTTTTTTTTTCTTTTTTTGAGTTGGAGTCTCACTCTGTCGCCCAGACTGGAATGCAGTGGCCGCTCCCGGCCACCGCAGCCTCGACCTGCCGGGCCCCAGCGATCCTTCCGCCTCCGCCTTCCAAGTAGCCGCAACTACAGGCGCACGCTCCATGCCCGGCTAATTTTTGACTTATTGTACAGATGAGGTCTCACCAAGTTGCCCAGGTGGGTCTCGAACCCATGGGCTCAGGCAATCCACTCGCCTCGGCCTCCCAAAGTGCTGGGATTACAGGTTGAGCCACCGAGCCCGGCCATATATTTGCTTTTTAAGAAACAAGATCTCACTGTGTTGCCCAGTCTGGAGTACGATGACATGATCATAGCTCACTGCAGCTTCAGGCTCCTAGGCTCAAACCATCCTCTCACCTCAGTCTCCTGAGTATCTGGGACCACAGGTGCACACTTTTTTCTTAGAGGCAGGGTCTCACTTTGCTGCTCAGACTGGTCTTTATCTCCTGGCTTAAAGTGATCCTCCCTCCGTGGCCTCTCAAAGTGCTAGAATTACAGGTCTGAGTCACCATGCCAGGCCAGCAATTCTTTTTTTTTTTTTTTTTTTTTTTTTGAGTTGGAATCTCACTCTGTCACCTAGGCTGGAGTGCAGTGGCATGCTCATGGCCGCCACAGCCTCGGCCTGCTGGGCTGATCCTTCCGACTCAGCCTTCCAAGTTGCTGGAACCACAGGAGTGCACCACCATGCCTGGCTAATTATTATTATTATTATTATTTTAATTGTAGAGATGAGGTCTCACCAAGTGCCCAGGCTGGTCTTGAACCTGTGGGCTCAGGCAATCCCCTCACCTCAGCCTCCCAAAGTGCTGGGATTATAGGCGTGCGCCATCACGCCCGACATTTTTTTTTTTCAGACCAGGAATTCTAATAGGAATACTTGATAACAATCTGTTGATACTTGTAAACAAGGCAAACACTTTCTCCCAAGTTGTAACATATCTTAATTTTGTTTATTATATTGTTTGTCATAATAGGCCAGTGTTTCATCTTTTCTTCATGGTCTATGCTTATTGTTTAAGAAATAATTCTTGGTCAGACTTGGTGGCTCAGCCTGTCATCCTAGCACTTTGGGAGACCAAGGCGTGAATTGCCTGAGTTCACAGGTTCGAGACCAGCCTGGGCAACTTGGCAAGACCTCGTCTCTACAATAAATCCCAAAAAATTAGCGGGGCATGGTAGTATGCGTCTGTAGTTCCAGCTACTTGAAAGGCTGAGACAGATGGATCGCTGAAGTCCAACAGGTCGATGCTGGGTTGGCAGTGAGGGCGCCACTGCACTCCAGTCTGGGCGACAAAGTGGGACTCCAACTCAAAAGAAATATTTCTTCAAATCTGCCTGCACTATTCTTGGCTTTTTATTCACTCATGTGATCACCAAATTCTAAAAAAAAAAAAAAAATCCTGATGGGATTTTGATTTGACTTTACATTAAATATATAGATCATTTTGAGGCAGAACTGCCATCTTTATACTATTAAGCATTTTGTCATTTATCTATGACTACAGTACATTACATGAAATCATTTTCTACTGCTAACCCATCCTTGCATTCCTTAGACCAAGTCTATTTGCTCATCTTAAACCACACATATTCCTAGAATTGGTTCACTGATATTTCTCTGGATTATTTCATAAGACTGACCTTTAATTTTCTCTCTGTTCTTGAATGGTTTTGCTGTCAAACCTGTTTTATATAGAGACTCTTTCTATTCTTTGGAACACTTTATAAACAATAGAATGTGTCAGTTCCTTGATGAGTTTTACTGGAAGTTTATTCCAAACATCTAAGAAGTCTACGTCTGTTTCATCTTGGAAGCTCTAGCAACTAGCAAACATTCTGGCCCACAGCCAGAACTCAATAAACATTTGTCAAACTAATGAATGAACAATTCAAGTAAAAAGTTTATTTATCCAAAAAGAGAATGCCTATGAAGGACATCCTGTAAAAGGAGTAGCTTTAGGTCAAATGAAACAAAATGCTTTATAAATTAGAGAGTAAGCTAGCTTACTCTTACCTACCAGGGATAATTCCAATATAACTCAACAAACATTAAGAAAGTCATGGGCCCCTGAACTGTACTCCACAACTTTAAAATGAAAAATTTTAAAGGTTAAAAAAAAAAAAGAAAGTCATGGGCAAGGTTAGCAGGTAAAGGTTTATCGCTAACATATTAAACCTATTTCCCCACAATATTCTTTACCAGCCCTGAACTGATCTTCACTGGAGTTTCTCACGTCCTTAACGCACTACAGCATTAAGAGAGCCAACATCCTTAAGCTCCTGATGACCAACAGTCATCGTCAGAAATAGCACCTTCTTTCTTTCTTTCTTTCTTTTGAGTTAAAAGTCTCACTCCATCGCCCAGACTGGAGTGACACTGATGGCCACCCCAGCGTCGACCTGCTGGGCTCTGGTGATCCTTCCATTTCAACCCTCCAAGTAGCCGGAACTACAGGTGCATGCTACCACGCCTGGCTAATTTTTATGATTTTTTGTAGAGACGAGGTCTCACCATGTTGCCCAGGCTGGTTTCGAACCTGCAGGCTCAGGCAATCCTCTTGCCTCGGCCTCCCAAAGTGCTGGGATTACAGGCTTGAGCCACTGCGCCCGGTCTCTTTTTTCTTTCTTACATAAAGAATCACGAAGGCATTCTCCTCCACTATACATAAACATGCCACCCACCTCCCACGAGTGAAAGTCTCTGAAGTCTCTTCCAGTCACCAAACAGCAGAAAAAGAGCCGGGAACTCAAGGCCTTCCTCCTAGATGAGAAGATCCTGTGGCAGTGAAACAATGAAACACGTACTGTCCGCCATTCTTTCTTCCCTTCAGATATGCCACAGGAAAGAAAAAAGTGGGGGAGGGAGAGGGCCGCCAATCAAAAAGAAATCTGCCAGGATCTGTGCCATTCCTAGTTATCCCACTCTGACGGAAATGGATAAGAGGTTCTTTCTAAAATTTTGTTTTTCTACTTTCTGTCTCTCATAATGGACAGATATTCTCTGAAGTCAAGTACCCCTTGATTTCTGGAGTTGGGTAGGGGCTCTTCTCAACATTATAGTCACTGTGAGGAGTGCAAGACATCAGGCAGAAAGTCTTTACATCCAATTACCAATAAAAAAGGGAATCTAGACCGTGAATGGACCATTCACGCTAACACGGAAGACTCAAGCTTGACCATGTAACTTTAGAATGAAATTATTCTACAATATCCACGCCAAGTAGTCATCTCAGCACAGCTTAAACACTTTACCCTGCATGAGTTGAATCTTAGAAAAATTTTTAAGAAAAGTCTATAGTAGGGAGCAGTGGCTCACACCTGTAATCCCAG
>CAUYQG010060579.1:0-22315 GCA_963574415.1 Tarsius wallacei | reverse complement strand
TGATTGTCTTTTGCACATTTATTTTATATCCTGAGACTTTGCCAAAGTCCTTTATCAGTGTAAGGAGGTTTTTGACAGATTCTCTTGGGTTTTCAAGGTATACAATCATGTCATCTGCAAAGAGAGATAACTTGACTTCCTTATAGATTGTTTCTAATGGTCTTAAATTATTATGTTCAAAGTTTTGGAAATTGGACAATTTTTAACACCCACTACTTAAGGCACTTCTCTACTTTTTTTTTTTTTTTGAGTTGGAGTCTCACTCCATCACCCAGGTTGGAGTGCAGTGGCACACTCATGGCCACTGCAACCTCAACCTGTTGGACTCAGGCGATCCTTCCCCTGAGCCTTCCAAGTAGCTGGAACTACAGGCATGCCCTACCACGCCCGACTAATTTTTTTTTAATTTATTGTAGAGATGAGGTCTCACCAAGTTGCCCAGGCTGGTTTCGAACCCTGGGCCTAGACAGTCCTCTCACCTCTGCCTCCCAAAGTGCTAGGATTACAGGCGTGAGCCACTGCACCCAGCATTTCTCCATATTTGTCATTCTGTATTACATATATAATTCCAATAAGATCTTGTTTGCTTCAAAAAAAGAAGTGCCTGCACAAGATGAATAAAAATATAAGATAGCCTTATGTATCAGGCTGAAGAACCCAGTAAGAAGCTGTAGTTGGTTGAGCCCACAGTGATGGTTTGTAACTTTCTTCAGCAAACCTAGGTCAGGGACGAGTAAAGAAGACCCTCAAACCACTCATTGGCCTTTTTGTCCAGCAGGTTAAGTCTCACTAACTAGATTGCAACCTTCCTGTAGTGAGCCTTTCATAGGTCTGAGCACCTCGAATGTGGGTAAAAAGCATTTGTTGATTGACACACTGATCCACGTGACCTGCTATTTAACAGTTCCCTGGTGATTCTGATGCCAATGAGGCTTGAGAACCATTACAAAGGTGAGCAAAATTCCCCCATAATGAAAGTAATGCCATACAGTAATACTGCAACTTTTTTTTTTTTAAGTTGGAATCCCACTCTGTCGCCCAGACTGGAGTGCAGTGGCACGCTCATGACCACCACAGCCTCGACCAGCCGGACTCAGGCAATTCTTCCGCCTCAGCCTTCCAAGTAGCCGGAACTACAGGCATGCACCACCACGCCCAGCTAGTTTTTGTGATTTAGTGTAGAGATGAGGTCTCACCATGTTGCTCAGACTGGTCTCGAACCCCTCAGCTCAGGCAATCCTCTTGCCTTGGCCTCCCAAAGTGCTGGAATTACAGGTTGAGCCACTGTGTCCGGCTAATACTGCAACTTTTAAACTCATATTAGTCAAGAGTAGTCAAGACTCTGGAATCTTGGACTATTAAGAACAACCTTTTGGGTCCTTTAGTCTTTCCACATGTCTGGCTTTTTAAAAAGTCAAAAATTTGGTCCTAAAGTCCCACCCCTGTCCGCTTTCCATGTTTCTTGCTCAGGCACTTAAAATTTAAGACGTGTCTGTGGGTAGCATATAACACGCCTGGCATGTTGATGATTAACTATAATAATCAATTTGTTGATGATTAACTGCATGTATTACTTACCACAATCATGTTTTGCACTGCTCCAAGAATAATAGATATCACAGCTAGAAAAATATTTGGTATTATTTTAATAATATACAAAATTCCAACTGCTTATACCACTATAGATGTCTTGAAAAGCAAAACTTCCCCATATCACCCCCACTTTTCAGTGTTATTTTCCCTCAGGTAAGATGGAGTTTCCATAATTCCCAACCTAAGCAAAGACCCTATAGAACTTTGCCTGAGGATCAGAGGAACTGACTCATTGCTTAAAGGCTATCTCCATGCCAAAGTCCCACGCATTTAAAATGTTCCATACAAATTTCTGAGGAAAATGTATGGTTTTTGAAGCAAAGTGGTTCCAGTAAAGAGCCTTGTACATTCATGAAATGTCTTCTCAGAAAAGGAAACGAGATGGTTTTCTTCCTCTTCAAATTCAGAATTTTTAGGGAATGATACTAAGCACATATTAGGTTTTAATTGATCTGTACAATTAATTCCATGTCTTTCTTTCTGTTGACTCACTTCTTCATGGACTGTGATATATCAATTCCCTAGTAAATTTCTTCTTTCAGACAAATAAAAAGGCACAAGATTTTTTTGTTTTGCTTCGTTTTTTCTTTTATGATTGTTTTGGGCCCACTCAGCCTTTATGTAGCATGAAGACAGATCCTAGCAATGTTTGGGTCATAAGGAGCAGTTGCAGTGCCTCATGAACTGTAGCCGAAGGCGAAATTGAAGCTGGGCACATACTTAGCTACAAGGTCTGCTTGAGAACAAGATGTTAGCTTCATTGCCAGGAAGCTAAAGAAGCCCCATTGCTTCACCTCAGACTTCAGAATATCAGAAGCCTGGGGGAAGCAGAAAAGTCTTCATTTCAGGAATGAAAAGAAAGTGTGAGGTCTGGCTGCTAAAAACCAGCAAATCGGAAGCCCCAATATTCTCCTACTATGTCAAACTATCACAGAGGTAGGTGCAGAGAAGAGAGGGAGCAGAGGTGTGCTCATAACTGGGTAACATCCAGTTCTCCAAAAGGAGGGCATAAAGGAAAAAAGATAACCTTCTTCTTTGTGGTGGTCTTCAATTTCATTGTTGTAACTCCTCCCACCTGGCGAATTTCAAGCTATCAAGGAGAGGTCACTAAACTTAAATTTGGGAAAAATTGGCTTTAACAAACCAGTTCAAGCTGACTCTAGCGCACCACCAACAGGAAGTGACATATATTCCTGGTAAAGGAAAATACAGTAAGAGACCAGGCCTGAAGAATCCCTGAGCAGAAAAAGCCAGTTAGTTCTCACACATGACCTTAAACTTGCGTGATTTGCAAACATAAGCAAAATTTAACTTGGGCTATTTCTTTTAAATGCCTGTATTAAACAGAAACAAAACTTAAGGTTAAGCAATCAGAAACCACCAACTAACTTATATAACTAGGGATTTCCCAGCAGAATGGACCAAATAAAGCCACTGTATAACTGTAAGCAAGTGAGTATTTTCTTTGCTTTACTTCTTTGATTGTCCTATAAAAACCTTACTCTTGTATTCTCTTTAAGGAGCCCCCAAACCACCGCTGCCCAATTCATGAATTGCCATTTGCTCAAATAAACTCTTTAGAGTTTTATTGTACCTCTGTATACCTTTTAACATTCCGAAACTCTCTACCTCAACCTAAAAGAAAAGTGAGTTGGGGAAGGGCCTAGGACTTAAATTCTCAAAAGCCAGTGTGTCCAAACATTCAATAAAAAACAAACAGTAAAAATGCTAGCAGTATTAATAACTACTATATATTGAACAGCTTTATATGTCAACTATCAAGCTAAGCACTCTAGCAACGTCTCATTTAATTCTTACAGCAACCTTGGAACAAGTGTAATATTACCCCATCTGGCAGATGAGGAAACTGAAACTTAGAGCTCTTTTTACTTGGAAAGTAGTTTTAGAAGCCATATTTTGGGCTGACTCCAAAATCAGTGTTTTCATCCATTAAGCCTATCTCCACTCCTATGGAACCCATGTGCTAAGTCATTATAAACTCTACCCAGAGTTCCAGAAGCTTTTCTCCAATTCAATTCAGCAGACTTTGAGTTCCCAGTATTTCCCGGGTACTATGCTAGGTTCTAGGGATACAAAGACGAATAAAGCCCAGTTCGTACTCCCATGGGGAGTATCACACCTCACCTTCTGCATCCCATTATGATAACAATCTCTCCCCAGTATTCGGCAGAGTTAACAAAATAACTAAAACACCCTACAATTCAGTTAAAAAAATTTGGATAAGATGACCAGTGTGTAAGTGAACCTGTAAAAACAACGAAAAATATTTTATATACTTGCTAAAATAATGATATACAGAAAAAAGAATATATCAGTACTATTTTACACATTGATAAGTAATTATATTAGATATAGCACTATGAATTTTCATTTACCAATCCTTGTTTACAGGAAATTGTGTAAGTCTGCAGTTTCAATAGTATATTTGCAAATAGCTTTGACTCTGTTTTGGATTATACATATACTCAGGACAATTTTTTTCCTTTCTTGTCCTTTATCAAATGTACAATGACTATCTTTTCTTATGTTCCAGAAATGATCACAGCTTTTCAGATAAAAGATAACTTCCTCTAGAGAGCTGTTCTGAAGCCGGTTTCTTGCCCTCAATTTCCACTTACCTATCTCAAGGAAGGCCTTTCTATAAAATCTTCTTCTCTTGTCTGCATCCTCTTCACCTCCTTTCCCTATAATCAACGTATGTCCCCAATTCCCTGTTTTTTGAATACTCTATGGAGGAAGAAATTCTTATTTGCATATCCAGAAATGGGAAGTCCTGAGGTTGCTAGATAGACCCATACCCCTTGTTTTAGGTCATATAGGATTTTGATGCCTGCCAAAGGTCAACTGTTGGTAAAGCCATAAAATCATTCCCAAATAGTGCTAAAACCCCATCTCAAGACCTCATCACATCTAATCTTAAGCATGTTGGAGAAAAACATTGCCTTTGCAGAAATGCTCAATATTCATGTGTTTGATCATGCATTATGACATGGGGATGTTTCCCATCTTTCAAATTTTGTATCTTAGATGTACCAATTAACCAAAAAAGTATGGCGACATGAGAGTGTGGGAATTAGTCATGTTATTCTGGTATCAACAAATAAGTTTTGGTTATTACTATGATGTTTATTTAAAATAAGTTTGACTATAAGGGCAGGAAAGCTGAACTGTGGTAAGTTAGGAATCACCTCTGTTCAAGATTTCCCACAAGGGGGATTGACTGGGATAATTATTTGTGTCTGGTCTTATGACTCCAATAAACACTTTGGAGAAAGCAAGTACTGTATTTTCACATTCTTGTAACTCTCATATTACATACTATATTATTTTCTACAAAGTAGATGCATGTTTATTAAACTGACATTTAGGGTAGGGAACCTATCATTATATCTTCCTCTATCACATCTTGTAAACCGGGCATCATAAAAATAAACACCTAGGAATACAAAAATCTACCAAAGTTTATCAAACAAACTGGAAATTTTTAAAAATTATAATACTTCATAATGATGAAGAAAAGCAAAGCACAACAAAATAATACATAAAGAATGACAAGGTTGCTTTTTTTAGATCTCCTGAAGGTGAAATTTCAGCAGAGATCTATGATCTGTCTTAAGTGATGGAGTGAGCCACGTAACTTTTGGAGAAAGAAACTCCCAAAGAGAACTCAAATATCAAGGACTTGAGAGAAGACCTTGATTTGGTGCATTCTAGGGATCACAAGAAGATCAACATGGCTGTATGAGCAAGGGGAATGGAAGGGGAATTTGAGAGGTAACTGGGACCAAGGAACACTGGATCTTGCAGACCCTGTTATGAGGACTTTGAATTTTATTCTATGTTTGATGGGAAACTTTAGCAGAATTCTGACATAATCTACCTTAAGTTTAGAAATTTAAATTTAAGACTTCCCCATTGACTAGTATGCAAACCATTTTGTTTTAGTGTTTTCTGAGTACCCAAGTCGTAAACTCTTCCATTCTCCTCATCTCTTTTTCAGAGATTATCCCAGAAAAGGCATTTCTAATCTTTCCTTTTTTTTTTTTTTGAGTTGGATTTGAAGTCTCCCTCTGTCACCCAGACTGGAGTGTGCTCACGGCCACTGCAGCTCAACCATCTTGGCCTTCCAAATAGCTGGAACAACAGGCATGCGCTACCACGCCTGGCTAATTTTTTATTTTATTGTAGAGATGAGGTCTCACCAATTTGCCCAGGCTGGTCTTGAACCTGTAGTCTCAGGCAATCCTCTCACCCTGGCCTCCCAAAGTGCTTGGATTATAGGCGTGAGCCACCGCGCCTGGCCTAATTTCTAATCTTAATTGTTTTAAGATCAGGGGAGCTGTATATTAAGAACTGTTTATATAGGTAAGCAGTATAGACTTCTAATTAAAATAATTATTGCTTAGAGTTTATGGAAACTTTATGAGTAAAAGTAAGAGTTTTTTTTTTTTCTGTGCATTCTTATTTCAGATCATCTAGATCAGTCTGGACACAGTAGCTCACACCTGTAATCCCAGCACTTTGGGAGGCCAAGGAAAGAGGATTGCTTGAGGCCAGGAGTTTAAGACCCCAGGACAGCAGAACAAGACCTCATCTCTATAAAAAAGTATAATAATAGCCAGGTGTGGTGGCTCACACCTATAATCCCAGCATTTTGGGAGGCTGAGGTGAGAGGATCACCTGAGTCCATGGGTTCGAGACTAGCCTGGGCAACTTGGCGAGACCTCATCTCTACAATAAATAAGATAATAATAATAATTACCCAGGTATGGTGGTGCATGCCCGTAGTTCCAGCTATTTGGAAGGTTGAAGCTGAAGGATCACCTGAGCTGAGCAGGTCGAGGCTACAGTGACCATGAGTCTGCCACTGCACTCCAGCCTGGGCAGCAGAGTGAGACTCCAACTCAAAAAAAATTATAATAATAAATGAATACTAATAATCTAGATTGTTCTCTTAAAAACCAAGTAGAATTTCTTCAGTTAATTTAAAAAGAAACCTAGATTATTTCGCTGAAAATCATTTGTTATTACAATATAAATGTGAAATAACTTCATATATGAAATGAAGTCTTAGTTTATCTTATAAAAAGCATATTCAAATAAAATGACGTAGTTTTTCCCTTAGAAAACAAGTTTATTGGATTGTTTCTTTTCCTCCTACTTTCTCTTTGATATTAGTGAAGCTGATATTGATTCCAGTCTTTCTGAACCCAACAGCTTAATCATTGTACATTCCTACTTTGGGTTCATAGACAAGCAGAACTTCCGGAACACAAGCTATTTTATCCTGACATGGTCTTTCACACAACTTGAGAAACTAAAGTTTCTCCTCACTTACCACTTGTAGTACTAACTAGCTAACTTTATATACAGAAGTTGAAACTCTCTGAGTTTTCATTTTTGAATAAGGAAAGATCTGTCCAAAAAAGTCTCCTATTGATTAAAGATGCTTAAGTTTATTGAATGTTACAAGCCCCACAGATGCTCAAGAGAGACTGTCCTTTAATATGTCCTACATCTCTCGCAAAACCACACCTTCCTATAATTATCCGGTATCCTTCACTCTCTCTCTACTCTTTCCCTACCTGAAATCATCCTCTCCCATGACTTTAAATACTACGTGCATGCAGACAGCTCCTAAATTATGACCTCTTGCCCCAGCCTCTCCTCAAAGGTACATTTCTGTATCGTCTTCCATTCCCACCCAGATTTCTCACAGGCATCTCTAATGAACCAGGTCCAAATAGAGCTCTGAGTCTTATCCATCCCTGTGTATGTTCCCGTCTCATGAGCACCACCATTCACAGAATCCTGGGTATCAACTTTATTACTTTTCTTTACCCTCATCCCACAAACCAGGAAGTTTTTCACTTAAAAGTTTATCTAACATTCATCCACCAGCCTAAATACAAGCATCGTTCTCACCCCCTGGACTATTGCATCAGCCTCCTTCCAGGATCTCAGCTTCTCCTCTAGCGTCTCTCCTGTTTATTATGCCGTGCCATCAGAGTGACCTTCTTCAACACCAACCTGGTCATGTTACTTCCCTTCTTCGACGTCTCTAATTGCTTTCCTTTGGTTTAAAATAAAATCTAAATTTCTCATCTTGGCCTACAAGACCTGAGTGATCTGGTCCCTGACAGCCTCTCCGACTTCAGACCTTGTCACTCTTGGGACCTCTGAGTACCAGAACTTTCTGTCAAACTACCCAAGGGTGGGAGGATCATGTTGAACCGACATGTTTAGAATTGTTTAGAATTACTGAAGAATGGTGGTCATAAGAAGCAAATCAACTTCAAGTCAGTTCTATTAGTCGTTCAGTCCTGTGTAGATGTAATTGTTTAGAATTACTGAAGAATGGTGGTCGTAAGAAGCAAATCAACTTCAAGTCAGTTCTATTAGTCGTTCAGTCCTGTGTAGATGATACACCCTCCATTGCCTGCACCTTGTGAACTGCTCTGTCACCGTCACATCCTTCCTATGCCACTCAGCTAATTATTCTAACAGGCCCAGCTTCTTGGGCTTCAGATTCTCCACACATATATTCCCTCTATCTAGGTCACTCTTCTTCCCAGCTTCCGAAGATGAAATTCTTATCCCTCAAAGCTCAGCTCAAATGTCACTACCCAATAAGAGCCGTTCAGATCAAATCTAGTTAAATCTATACACCCTTCTTATATACTCTTTTATTGTCTTGTTGCTTTCTTGATTCTCCTTTTCACAGTTACTTTTTATTTATATGTTCATTTTATTAATTTCTGTTCTTTTTTTTCATTATTAGCTCCAAAAGGTCACAGACCACTGGTTTTTTGTTTACTAATATAAGTTGAATATCCCTTATCCAAAATGCCTGAGACCAGAAATGCTTTGGATTTCAGATTTTTTTGACTTTAGAATACTTGCGTATATATTTAGAATATTTACATAATAAAATATCTTGAGGATAGACCCCCAAGTCCAAATATGACATTTGTTTTTTTCATAGATACCTTGTACATATAGCCTGAAGGTAATTTTATAAAATATTTTAAATAATTTCATGCATGAAACAACGTTTGTGTCTTGTCCATTGAACCATCAGAAAGCAAAGGTGTCACTATCTCAGTCACCGATGTGGACAACCTGCAGTTGTTTGGCATCACCATCATTCCCGACTCTGGATTTCTATGCTATCTAAAAGCACTCATATCTTACACTTAATTACACATATGTACTTAACAGTTTTAAAAAATGACATACAATGAATACAGTGGAGAAAAAATGTGTTCAGGGTAACAAGGCAGTCAGTGGCATCACCAGAAAACTTGTATCAGCTATGAAACAACAGCAACAATGAACAATGGCAGGAGTCAGTCTACATCTTCCAGCTGTGTTTTGATTAAAAGGTTACTGTACACTATTGTGTTTCATTTTGTTTTAGATGAGAAGATACACTAGATACAAGTGAGGGACTAGATACAGATATTGGTCCTCTAGGGATGAGTAGGAATTTTGCTGGGTGGCTATTTTAAATGTGTCCTCCAGAGTCATCAGTCTCATTTTCATCTTTAGAAGTCTCTCTTAATTTTATAAAGTGACATGATTTCTTGTTCTGTTAGGAATACATGCTGCTATAGTCCTTCCTTAGCTCATCATACATCATCATACTATCCTTTTTTTTTTTTTTTTTTTTGAGTTGGAGTCTCACACCGTCACCCAGACGGAGTGCAGTGGCACGCTCCCAGCCACCACAGCCTCAACCTGCTGGGCTCTAGCGATCCTTCCACCTCAGCCTTCCAAGTAGCCAGAACTACAGGCACACACTACCACGCCTGGCTAATTTTTGATTTATTGTAGAGACAAGGTCTCACCAAGTTGCACAAGGCTGGCCTCAAACCTGCGGGCTCAGGCAATCCACTCGCCTCAGCCTCCCAAAGTGCTGGGATTACAGGCTGAGTCACCAAGCCCGGTTTACCATACCATCTTATTAGTCACTTTTTCCATAGTGTTAATGTCATCCTCACCATCATTATTAGCACAAACACCTTGATTCAGAACAATTTTGGCTATTTCACCATCAGTTAATGAATGAGTAACTAACTGAAACCTAATAATTGATTTTAAAACTTTCTCAATATCCACTTCTTCCAGCTTACTAACAGACTCTGAAGGTATATTTTTTACATATGTAAGAAGGTCAGACATCCTTTTTTAAATCACTTGATATACAGAATTCTTCACATTTGTTAATTCCTGTAGGGCTGTTCCATCACCTATAGTCAGTGTCTTTCTGGGGCAAAAATACCCAAACAGTGATGTGGCCACTTGTCATGGCATTAGATTCTCATCAGTGATGACCTTGGCAAACTTGTCAATGAATTTCTCTGCTGTTTCATGATCAGCAGATGCTTCATCACCATACTTGTTTATCATGCTCTTGGAACCTAGTCGCAGGCCAGAGGTTGTGCCAGACATGCACAACGGTGTCTTGAGTCACTGTGTTACAAGCGTTGGCAACAGAATATACAACATCCTTCATGCTACACATTCATTGCTATGTTCACTGCTGCCAACATGCTGTTCAAGAAAGTGTTTCTAGCCAGGCTCACACCTATAATCCCAGCACTTTGGGAGGCAGAGGTGAGAGGATTGCCTGAGTCCAGGGGTTCAAAACCAGCCTGGGCAACTTAGAAAGACTTTGTCTCTACAATAAATTGAAAAATTAGCCAGGCATGGTGGAGCGTGCCTGTAGTTCCAGCTACTTGGAAGGCTGAGGTAGAAGGATCACCTGAGCCCAGCAGGTCAAGGCTACAGTGGCCGTGAGTGAGCCACTGCACTCCAACCTAGGTGACAGAGTGAGACTATGGTTCAAAAGAAAGAAAGAAAGAAAGTGTTTCTATATTTACTCTTCATTGATCTAAGGATGCCCTTTTTATGTGGCTAAAATAATGAAATTAATTAATTAATTAAAAACATTTAGGGAAAAGTACATGGCATAAGCATTATTTTGTATGAGAATTTCAGCTGGAAGATAAACAGAACAGTTGTCAAGGAGTAACAAAATCTTACAATCATCCAGTCCAGCTTCCTTGTAGTAAGAGCCACTGGTACAAAATGTTTGTGAAAACAGTCAGAAAAGATGTCCCTGATGATCTATGCCTCTTGAAAACAGTAAGGATGCAAGTTTTAGCCTATCACAAGTTTACACGTATATGTGCCTACTACATTAGTACATCTCAATGCAGTTTTTCTTTCTTGGTATCTCTAGTTTCTGTAGGGGCTGTCTTGTCAGTTGTAGTCAGTGTCTTTCTGGGGCAACAATGCCAAAACAGTGATGCTTCATTAGCATTATAGGCTTGTTCTGGCATCAGATTTTTATCAGCGATGACCTTGGCAAATCTATCAACAAATTTTTCTGCTGCTTCATGATCAGCAGATGTTTTATCACAACAAATAATTAAACATGTAATGCTATGTCTTTTCTTTTCTTTTTGAATTGGAGTCTCACTCCGTCGCCTAGGTTGGAGTGCAGTAGCACACTCACGGCCACCCCAGTGTCAACCTGCTGGGCTCAGGTGATCTTTCTGCCTCAAGCCTTCCAAGTAGCTGGAACTGTAGGCGTGCACTACCATACCCGG
Organism: Tarsius wallacei; assembly: GCA_963574415.1. Classification (NCBI taxonomy): domain Eukaryota; kingdom Metazoa; phylum Chordata; class Mammalia; order Primates; family Tarsiidae; genus Tarsius; species Tarsius wallacei. Next base: position 11,084 of record CAUYQG010060579.1, on the reverse strand, counting down.
CTAATTTTTTTTATTTATTGTAGAGATGTGTTCTCGCCAAGTTGCCCAGGCTGTTCTTGAACCTGTGGGCTTAGGAAACTCCCTCACCTCAGCCTCCCAAAGTGCTGGGATTACAGGCTTGAGCAACCGCACCAGGCCCATGTCTTTTCTTAAATTTATGACATCATGGGGAATCTGCAGTCGGCTTGTCTTGCACACATGTCATTTTATTACCCTTTCTGGGCATACTTGCATGGGGAAATCTGGGTGTGCATGGAAAAGATACATTGCAGCTGAAGAGGGCTGGGAGGCCGTTTTTTCTCTTGGGATGCTGAATAAACTGTATATTTTGTGCCTGCATCTTGTCTGTCACATGAGGTCAAATATAGAATTTTCTACTGGTGTCAGGTTGACACTCAAAAAATTTTGGGTTTTGAAAGATTTAGATGTGAATTTTCAGATTAGAGATGCCCAACCTGTATATACCAAGAACTGGAATACAGTATATACTCAATAAATATTGTTGATTAAACAAATAGATGGACTAATGAATGAATAAATGTATATAAATTTTCAGTCTTGATTTGTTTTCATACATTAAAGTTATCATTTTTTTCTGAAATGTTGTGACTTATCACATTATAATTTCTAAAACTACTTAAAATATACACAGAATTAAGAAACCAATTGGGATGGAAACAGCTGATCCTCTGCTCGCATATATTATAGGATACCAAAAACTTGCTAGGGGTTCAATAGGTAAACCAGATAGACAGAGAGAGCTGGGAAGATTGTGAGGATGCAGTTTTTTTCCATTGTCTTTGCCTTTCTTTTTCTCATATAACAGAATGACACAATGTTAAGTGCTGAATCAAATCTCATTCGACTCTCTTGTTTTATAGATACAACAAAGACTGTGACCCAGAGAGGTTAAATTACTTCCTCGCATGTCCCACAGAGTTCCTGGCATAACCAGGACTAAAGTCTAGGTTTTCTTGACTTCTGGCCAATGACTTTCAGTTCTGTCACATCTCTAATACTGTCTTCTCTGGGTTCGTTCTCAACAGTACTAGCTTTCCCAATAAGCCTTGCTCAACCTAAATTGTTCTCTCCGGACACTGTGTATTTCAAAACAATTCTTCTCTTCTTTGAACCATATTTCCTTTTTCTATATATCAGCTTCTCTGGAAAATAGATCCATTCCCAAAGGATTAATATTAAGTGTGAGTGTGTGTGTGTGTGTGTGTGTGTGTGTGTGCGTGTACAATCCTCTACTCAGAGTTAGCCTTGTCATCAGACCTTCCCAACATTTAAAGGGATACATCATTATGATACGATTTTCAAGAAATTCCTTTTAGGGCCCGTGTCCACGCTGACAAGGTTAAGAGTTTACAAAAGATTCTGTGGAACTCCTGAGCTCTTTGAATTAAGTTCTCAACATCTTCCTTCTTTCCAATTTTTGTAATACTCACAGTGCAACAATTCTTCTCTGTAAGATAGGAATAGAATGTGCCTCACTGGAACCTGGGCTTAGTTTACCCATTCTTTTCATAAAGAAAGACTCTATCCTGTGATAAAGAGTACTGGCAGAACAGCAGAGTGGTTAAGAGCAACAAATGGTTAAAAAACAAAAAACAAAAAACGTAGTAGTTTGACAGTAATATAAGAATTTCCCTGAGTGTGCAAACACAGGTCTTATATTCCACCCTCTGATCTCCAACCTGTAAATACTTTTCAGTTGCATAACTCTGGGTAAGTTACTCTCTTTGCCTCAGTTTCTTCCTTTGTAAAAATAAGGATAATAATAATGACTCATAAGGTTTTGTATTAAATACACAGAAAGTGCTTAAAGCAGGGCCCAGTATCTAACAAGCCCTAAGTAAATATTATTTTCATAAATGTTATGAACAAATATCTTTGATAAGATTGTAAATGAATCAGCCTTGTTTAAATGTTCAACTTACATTGTTGTTGGAGTTAATTATTCCAAAATTAGTGCCTCTCACTGAGCTTTTTTTCTTTTTCTTTTTTTTTTTTTGAGTTGGAGTCTCACTATTGCCCAGGCTGGGGTACAGTGGCATGCTCATGGCCACTGCATGAGCCCACCTACTGGGCCCAGATAACCTCAGTCTTCCAAGTAGCTGGAACCACAGGCAAGTGCCACCACACCTGGCTAATTTTTTGATTTATTGTAGAGATGAGGTCTTGCCAAGTTGCCCACGCTGGTCTCAAACCCCTGGGCTCAGGCAATCCTCTCGTCACTGCCTCCCAAAGTACTGGGATTATAGGCATGAACCACCATGCCCAGCCCTCTCACTGAGCTCTAAGTCATTCCTCCAGTGCAGATTTTAAGACTCACTTTGAGATGCACCCTTATTCTCTTGTTTTTTCTTAAAAATATATCTTGAATAACTATTAGCAAGGTTCTAAGGAAAGATGATAAGCCTTTGTCCCCAAGAAGGAGCTTCCTACACTCAAGGTAGGAAGTAGAACTTTATTAAAGGGTTTTTTATTTTCTTGTTTTTCTGTTTAATAGGTACTCCCCAGCAACATAGAACTAGGGGTGTGTCGGCCCTTTTTCTCTCCTTAATCAGGGTTCCATGGTCTTATACTTAACAAACCACAAAGCAACTGGTACATAACAGATGAGCAAGTTGTGTTTAAATATTTGAGAGATTTCTTCAGAGCTTCTCAAACTTTTTTAAATTACAGGCGAAAGTTTCCACCCCAGACTATCTACGCCAGAATAGACTGACTGACACTAGGCTTTTTATTTTTTTCAATTCACATGTAAGCGCTACATGCAAACTGAAAAAGCAAAATGCATACTCCTAGGCTCCAACCAGGTCTACAGACCAAGAATCTACATTTGAACAAGACCTTCAGGTGATCTGCATGCACATTAAAATTTGAAAAGCACTAGCCTGGAGTAGTATGTCTCTCAGGATGGTGGTAAACCGATAAGAGTCACCTGCTCCTCTTAAAAAGTATGTTTCTGGACCCTACCACAGACTGAGTGAAACAGACTCACAGCAGGGGTGCTTGAAACTGCATTTTCAACAAGGTCTTCTCCCTGACAAACTTTGGACAACCTAAAGTTTGAGAATTATCAGAGTAGCACTTTAGAAGATGGCATGTTTTGTCATTTTTACACATATAATCTCTTCATGAGACTAAAATCGCTGAACCGGCCATACCTAGAATTATAAACCAATCGAACAGTACATCAGTACATTTACTACAGAAAGATAATCTCTCTCTCTCTCTCTCTCTCTCTCTCTCTCTCTCTCTCTCACACACACACACACACACACACACACACACACATACAGTATTAGAAATAACTGCAAAAAATTGCCTTTGGTATTAGAAGATCAAAATCATCCAAAGAGGTTCCCTTGAACATCTGCAGTGAAATGCAGACTAACCAGTTAATTGTGTCAGAGAGGAGAGGGAGCAAATTATGAATAATAACATCATCACACCTCTTGTACTCTTGTTTAAACATTACTCTCTTGTACGCCTTTGAAACATTATTAAAAATCAATTTATCCTTAATAAGTTACTTTCTTCTTTTATTTTATTTTTTTCTTATTTATTGTAGATAAGAGGTCTCACCAAGTTGCCCAGGCTGGTCTCGAACCCCTGAGTTCAGGCAATCCTCTCACCTCGGCCTACCAAAGTGCTGAGATTACAGGCTTGAGCCACCGCGCCCAGTCAATAAGTTACTTTCAATACAGGAAAGAGTACTTTTATATCGATCAGATGTGAAAAGAAAATACTTAAAATATCAAAAATACATTGCTATTATCCCTCTTCTACACAGAGATAGCCTTTACTAATAATCACTAGAGATGAATTTCCTTTCAAATACCAGGCTGAAAAGTGTTCCTGTGTCCCTGTGATTCCGCAGAAGAACCAGCCAACCTTTGAGGTTTTTAAACTAATAGACAATCTTTAGACTAGATAATCCAAATGGGTACAATTGTCTCTTTTTCTCTGAGTATCCTGAGACAAGCACAACTCAAACTTGATTTTGCAAGATCCAAATGACTCCCTTAAACACCTGTACATTATGAAACGTGTATCATGTCAACGTCAACTGAGTTCTAGCTAACAGTTGAGAAGTGCAAAATAATTTGCCTTAAATATTAAAAATATCAAAAAGACTACCACATTTTTAAAAAAAGACTATATTTTTTCTGGCTTATGCTCACCCAGAAAGTTAAACAGAAGGAAGAGAAACAAGCTAACAGGAATAGAAAATGACATCTGAAAAGCGTGAACAATTGTTAACACCTTTGGAGCCCTGCTTTCGGAAAGGTGACGTACCTCAGAGTATAGGATTCCCATGCTGGTCCTTCACAGGCTTGTTTCACCTCTGTGGCTTTTTGAATCTTCTGGAGATATTTCTGATTAATATCAAAATCCTTCCTGGCTGAGAGAAAGGTCCCTGGAAGCCCAAGCCGGTAGCAAGCCCTGTGAGTGGTTTTCCAGCAAATACCTGTGAGTGTTTCTCCAGCACTCAGGAGCAACACACCTTCTCCAGAGCCCAGCCCAGCCAAACAAAGGCATTGGTTTACCGTGTAATGACCCAAGCGGTGTATCATCTAATGTTACAACCCTGAGGAGCCGGTTTCTGAGTCATATTTGCTCTGCCAGTGGTAACATGCAGGAAAGAAGGAAGCAGTGTTAAGAACCGGAAGGAAAGTGCTTACATTGGTAGGAAGGACTCAGGGTTGAAACCAAGGTACTGTGTTTCGGACATTTCTTAATCAAAATCTGGTTTTCAGTGGCCATTGAGAAAGGCTTAGAGACCAACACAACCTCACTGTGAGAGCCAAACGTGTCTCACAAAGGGCTTGAAAAATTATCTTCAATATTCCCAGATGCACAAGAAACACTTTTCCAGCTACTTAAGTAGAATTAAATTTACTAATATAAACATTTTAAGTTGTCTTAACTATTGCAACACTACGTACAAATTTGGCCAAATTATTATATAACATTCAACTTGAAAATCATGGCTGGGCACAGTGGCTCACGCCTGTAATCCAGCATTTTGGGAAGCTGAGGCAGAGGGATCACCTTGAGGCCAGGAGTTTGAGCCCAGCCTGGGCAATACAGCAATACCTCATTTCCACAAAAATTATATATAAATAAATATATAAAAGAAATTTAAAAATTACAAGCCTAAAGTCAATTACTCTATTGCAGACTTTTAATTGACTCACCAATTAATTTAGCCAAACACGCAACAAATAACAAATCTCTTAAACATTGTAAGCATTTTACATACTACATATAATGCCGATTATTCACACATTTTCTCTGAGCTTAACAAAATTGTGTCAAACTTCCCCAGAATGAAAACACTTGCCCACATACACCCATGGAAGAAACAGTTTAACCAGTCCAAGAAAACTGATGTGATTATTCCCGATTTAATCAGTTACGAGGTTCTTTAGTGACCAGAGATTAGGGGCCAGGAGCCACAGCTTGTACCCATACATACGAGAAATTTTTGCTACCGAATTATTTTTATAATTATTATAACAAGGGTTGCATATTCTACTATGGAGTTTGCAGTAAGGCCCACCTCCCTGGAATTTAAGAATTGGCTAACTCTTTGGGAGGTGGAAGTGAGAGGATTGCCTGAATTCAGGGGTTCAAGACCAGCCTGGGCAATACGGCGAGACCTCATCTCTACAATAAGCCAAAAAATTAGCCAGGCATGGTGGTGCGTGCCTGCAGTTCCAAATACTTGGAAGGCTGAGGCAAAAGGATTGCCTGAAACCAACAGGTAGAGGCTGCAGTGGCCATGAACGTGCCACTGCACTTCAGCCTGGGCAACAGAGTAAGACACAGACTGGAAAAAAAAAAAAAGGAATTAACTAATTCTTCTGTCAGAGGAGAAGGAAGTCTAAGATTGCTGCTGACTTCCTCTTTGGCTTGGTTTGATTCTGCATTTCTTTAGTCTCTTAAGACATCTAAGTGCCTTCCCATTGACTTAGAAAAACATTAATGTTATTTCCATAGGGTACTTCACTCTCTCATGCAAATATTTTGTAACCCCTGGATAACCTCTTTTGTAACTTCTTTTAACTAATTGGTGAGAACAGAACTCTTCACTCTAGCTGCCACTCTGCTAAAGTTGCTGCTAGCTTTCTTCTCCAAGCTCTTCCTCCCTGACTGAGCTAAATGTTTTCTTTAATTTACTGTCAGGACCAGAGTCATCTCAGTGAATTCTGCATCTCTTTCTTGATGGCATCTGGTGCTAAAGGAGTAATACTTGTTATCATTGTAATCAAAATAGGATTGGCTCAAAAAAGAAACCAATTTAAAAACAAACAAACAGACCGGGGCCCAGTGGCTCACACCTACAATCCCAGCACTTTGGGAGGCCTAGGTGAGAGGATTACCTGATCTCACGGGTTCGAGACTAGCCTGGGCAACTTGATGAGACCTCATCTCTATAATAAATCAAAAAATTAGCCGGATGTGGTGGTACGTGCCTGTAATTCCAGCTACTTGGGTGGCTGAGGCAGAAGGATCACTTGAGCCCAGCAAGTCAAGGCTGCAGTGGCCAGGAGCGTGCCACTGCACTCCAGCCTGGGTGACAGAGTGAGACTTCAACTCAAAACAAACAAAATAATTGGCTCACCGAAATTGGTTTTAACCCTAGGATTGCACTTGAATTTAACTCTAGACCATTGGGTCTCCATTAGGGGTGATCTTGGCCCCAAGTGGACTGCCAGATCTAGCAAATATAAAGGAAGCTCAGGTAAATTTCTGAAGTATTGCATGGGCATACTTACACTAAAGAATCATGTGGTGTTTAACTGAAATTGTTGCTTAACTGAAAAGTAAAACGATTTGGCAATGTCTGAAGACTTTTTTGGTGGTCACAAGTAGGAGTGGGAGCATGGTACTGGCACATGGTGGGCGGAAACCAGGGATGCTCTAAACATCCGACAGCGTACAGAACAGCCTCTCACAGCAAAGAATTACCTGACCCAGAATAGTGCTAAGATAGAGACACTTCATTCTAAGCCAAAAGGAGGATGAAAGGTGAAGGAAGAGAACTTGATAAGTCATAGCGGTAGAATGAAAGGCTGTCAGAATGAGTCATAATAAACAGATTCATTTAAAAAAGTGTTCAAAGTTCCTCCTCTGACAAACTGAGCCTGTAGTTACAAAGACAGATAAAGAAAAAGGAGTTCCAGAGAGCAACTTTCACACATAAATGTCTTCTGTCAAGAAATAATGACTGAGTCAGACATGGAGGACTTAAAATAAGAGGCATCCTTTGATCCTGGCTGTAGATGTGGTCAACCTCAGCTGACTAGCACCCTACAGCCTGTGAGGAAAGAAAGGCTCCTGTAAGGAGTATCCCAAAGACTTTCCCCAAGACGGGTTCAATAGAATATAATAAGGGAGTGTGGTTCACAGAAGCACAGTGTTACTTCGATATCTTGGTACTGTAATATTGTCTAGCATTGTCCAACATCGGCCCCCATGAGAAGAATTTAAGTAAAGGGATGTTGTCATCAGAAGTTCATTTATATAATAAAGCTCACTCTGGCTGTTGTGTGGAGAGTAGATTTGAGACAGCAAAGAGAAGAAACAGCAAGATCCGTCAGGAGGCTACTGAATTTGGTCAGCTGAGAGATGATGGTGACCTGAAGTAGGAGAGCAGACAGTGGGGACAGAAAGAAGAGAATGAATTCTAGAGAAGGAGGCAGAAATAACAGACTTTGCTGACCATGAATTATAGGGCTATGAACTCCCAGCATCAAACACACTTTTCTATATTGGTTTCTGCAATGCTGTCCCTGATACCCGGTGGGTGACATTTTTTTCCCCCTACTGATCTGTAGAGACAAAAGTGACTTCATCTTGGATGCTAATCTGCCATGTTGACTTCTGTTTAACCCCAGTCCCATAAATGCCTCCCGATTCCCATTTCATTTACTGTTATAGTGTAAGAACATGTACTCACTGTAAACCCTGCCTTTAGATCAAAGCAACCTTGATATCACCCCACAAATTAAAGGCTGTGACACACCTGGCAGTCTCGCCTGTTCTGGAGAGCTGTCTTTCATTGTCTTGCTGCAACACAGAATCCTTTACCTATGGTATGTGAGCCCTGGATCTGGGGAGTAACGATGTGGAGACCTGCACCTGTCTGTCTTGTTGCCACCAAGACTAAGCTTTGTCCATAAGTTCCCAAATAAATCACCCTTTACTGACAAACTGGATTTGTCTGCCCTGTTGTTTGGTTTCTTGGCTCCTTGCATGTTTCTAGGGTCTCTTTGTATATATCACCCTTTCATGAAATGTGGTCTCTTCCAAAAAGCAGCACTCAAGGGAGATTACAAAGTTAAGTGGAGAGAGAGACCTGCTCATCTCTACATACTTGCAAACCCATCAGCATCATCCCACACAATAGCGCTTCATCCCAGAAGCAGCCATTGGTTCAGCTTATTTTCCACATTCCCAGAATCAGGCTATTCAAACCTTTCAGAAGGTCCAGCACCACTATTTTTGTTCCCCAACCCAATTTCATGCAACTCCTTCCCTGAGATTCTGAGGTAGCAGGAGTTGCCAGGAAGTGGCCCTTCTTCAAGACTTGGGTCCCAGAATTTCAAGGCCCTTCTCCCAAGATCCTAAATCCTAATAACTCCAACCTCACTCTTTTCCCCTCAATCCAAGGGGTGGCCACTGTCCCTGTCATTCTATCTCTGTGTTACCAAAGTATTCTCCCTTTACTTTTCAGTCCTTCCATACCTACTTAACCAATTCCTGATATTAAGTTATTTCTGTTTAAACCATTAGTGTTGTTTTCTTCACTAGACCCTGGCTCCAGTGCTCTGGGGATGTTTGGAAGTTAGAAATAACAGGAAGCCTCCATCTTATATAGGACTCATGGGAAATGGCAGAACAAGGATGATATGCATGTGTCTGGCTCGGGAAATTTGTTAGATTTTTATATTTTTCAAAGCAAAGAGCAAGGTTAGGGAGGGGCTGGGAAGAGATGACCAGGTGGGTCTTGCACAAATTTTACATAAGGGACATGTTTGTAACACATCTAAGTAGAGATTTCAATAGAAAGCTTGTTATATGGTTCTGGATTAAATAATTTAAATAAATAATTATTTATTTATTAAACACTTTGAATCAGAGTCTCACTGTTGCCCAGATTGAAATGCAGTGGCATACTCACGGCCACCGCAGCCTTGATCTGCCGGGTTCAGGTGATCCTTCCGCCTCAGCCTTCCGAATGGCTAGAACCACTGGCATGCACCAACATGCCCAGCTAACTTTTTGATTTATTGTAGAGACAAGGTCTTGCTCTGTTGCTCAGGCTGGTCTCGAACCGCTGAGCTCAAGCAATCCTCTTGCTTTCGCCTCCCAAAGTGCTAGAATTACAGACATGAGCCACAGCTCTGGCGGTTCTGGAGTTTTAGAATAAGAGTTGCACTACAAGCCAGGCTTGGTGGCTCAGCCTGTAATTCCAGTGCTTTGGGAGGCTGAGGTGAGTGGATTGCCTGATCTCGTGGGTTTGAGACCCGCCTGGGCAACTTGGCGAGACCTCATCTCTACAATAAATCAAAAAATTAGCCGGGCGTGATACTGCGTGCCTGTAGTTCCAGCTATTTGGAAGGCTGAGGCGGAAGGATCGCCAGAGCCCAGCAGGTTGAGGCTGCGGTGGCCGGGAGCAGCCACTGCACTCCAGTCTGGGCGACGGAGTGAGACTCCAACTCAAAAAAAAAAACAAAAGAGTTGCACTACAAATTAAAATTTTAAGGGTCATTAACATATAGATTTATAATCCTTAATGAAGGAATCGAAAGTTTGGGCACCTTATTAAAGTTTTATTTTTCCTTCTACAACCTATATAAAGTACTTGGTTGTACAGAGTTATTCTCTGAATAACACAAGGACTTTTTCTTTTTATTGAACACCTTTTATGTTGTCAATTTCTATTTAATCGAATAAGTACTTTTGCTAACCAGAATGGGTTTTTTGTTTTTTGTGTCGAGGTCTCACTCTGTCTCCCAGGCTGGAGTGCAGTGGCATGATCATGGCTCACCACAGCCTCAACCTTCTGGTCTCAAGCAATCCTTCCACTTCAGCCTCCTGAGTAACTGAGACTACAGCCAATTTTTTGTTGTTGAGAAGAGATCTCGCTATGTTGCCCAGGCTGGTCTCAAACTGCTGGGCTCAAACAATGCTCCTGCCTTGGCCTCCCAAAATGCTGTGACTACAGTTATGAGCCATCATACCCAGCCAGTTAACTAGAATGTTTATGTTTCTGTGTTTTATGCAATGGACCACTACGCCTCTTTCTATATTCTTTTGCTGTGAAAGCTTTTTAATTTTGTTTGTTAACTTAAAATTAGATATATGAATCAGAGGCCAAATTGCAATAATAATTATTTCTTTACTCTAATACAGGGTTTTTCACTCTTTTTAAGCAGTAAATATTGTCACAATAAAGAGTTTATTTGAGCAAACAGAAATTCATAAATTGAGTAACACCAAACCAGAAGTGGGTTGGGGTTCCTTGGAAGAAATGCAAGAGGAAGGGTTTTCTGAGACAAACATAGAAATAAAGCAAAGAAGATATTTAATTGGTTACAGTTATACATTTGTCTTATTTGGTCTATTTGCTGGATAGTTCTTTTTTTTTTTTTTTTTTTTGAGTTGGCGTCTCACTCTGTCACTCAGACTGGAGTGCAGTGGCCGCTTCCGGCCACCGCAGCCTCGACCTGTTGGGCTCCGGTGATCCTTCCGCCTCAGCCTTCCAAGTAGCCGGAATTACAGGCGTGCGCTACCACGCCCAGCTAATTTTTTTTGATTTATTGTAGAGATGAGGTTTCGCCTGCCCAGGCAGTTCTCGAACCCGCGGGCTCAGGCAATCCACTCACCTCAGCCTCCCAAGGCGCGGGATTACAGGCTGAGCCACCAAGCCCGGCTAGCAGTCCTATTTTTACAATACTCAGCAAGATGTAGACAGCAGTGTGCTCATGACAGGACAGGACCCAGTGCTGGAAAACCCTACTGAGGGACTTGTGTCATGGCATTGACAGCCACTGAGC